>JAULBS010154511.1:0-11963 GCA_032355785.1 Symmetromphalus regularis
AATAATCTATAATAATATACAAACTTCATCTCATATGTAATTTTTGCATCAGTACTGTTTGAAATCGATCAGAATATCTAGCCTGCGTATACACAGTATCTATATGCAAAGTGATCTGATCGAGTATATTAAATTTGGTATTTATATTATGTTTTTATTAAATTATTTAAGTTATGTGCTATGAACTCATTTGTTTGGGTATAATAATTCTGTAATTGTTTTCCCTGTAAAGAAAAGATACTCATCAGTATTTTATCACTGGAACTAAGTGCTTATTTCTTGCTCCGACCTCTTACTGTGTGGTGCATCATTAAAGAGGACAATCTAGTCACATTATGAATTGGAGACAGTTTCTCAGTTTACATAGGGGCTGAAATGCAACCCCTGCAATTAAGATAAATTCTGTGGAGAAATAGTGTCCACAGCAATTTTATTGTAAAATATGCTGTAAAATAAATGCTTTGGAGAAATAGTGTCGACAACAATTTAAGCGTAAAGTATACTTTATTTTTAATAATAAAAAAAATGCACCTTGAAAAACTAAATTGGCCACAGCAAAAAAAAATGCTGCATAGTATGAAAAGCTGCATAGGAATCTTCACATCATTGCAGATTGCCACGGGCAATTGCAGGGGTTGAAAAGGCAATGAAGCAAAACTCTTAATTAAATTGTTGGTAAAGCCTAAAATATTTTTGAATTTTTCCTTCCAGCAATCCATATCTCTAAAATTGTCTTGTTTTTCATGATGTACTACCAAACATTGTTTTTTCGTTGGTTTTCATTTCAGCCCAGACATATGACAAATTCTCATATTGAAATTATTTGCATGTTTTGATATATATGTTTTACTTTAATTGTTATATGTATATATAAAGCTGTATATTTTGGCGAACCCGTCAAGATGAGTCTTCCCAAACTTTGAAGATTTTATACATTGTTAGTATAATTATATATTATGACCATCTGTCAACCTATTTGCTTAATGTTTTTTTTGCTATAGTCTTTTTTCATTCACCGTGCATGTTTTCCCACAAATATCAAAATGGAAAAGAAAGTAATCATTTTTTAAAATAAGTATATCATATTTCATATTTTTTAAATTCATCTTGTGGTTGTTTATCAAAATGGCCACCTAAAAGTATAAAAATCATGAAATATTGTTTCTTTGCTTAAATTTCTTTAATTATTAATACAATTTTATGAAAATTCCTAGACAAATATAGTTTTCTCCTGATTCCTTAAATGCTTACCTCATTCCTCAGCAATAACTCGTAGTAAACTTATATACCATAGGCGATAGTCAGCTCCTGGAAGTGGGAGGGGGAGATGGAGCCAGTGAACTTCTTGGAAGTGAAGGGATGATGGAGCTGGTGGAGGAGGGTTGGAGGCATGTCCACACCCACGTGCCTATTTGTTTTTTAGAAGTGCAAGGTTTTTTAAATGCTTTTTGTGGCAAAAACCTTCAAATTATAATAGACTCCCTATGTATTTTTGCACTAAGATAACATAGCTAAGCGTTACATTGATATCATAAAGCAAAACACTGGAAAAGATTATTATTTAGGCATTTTGTTCCAATTTTTTGAGCAGAAAGTTGAGGGGGGGCTAATTATATAGGCATTCCCCATCACAAAAGAGTGAGACTGTGCCCCCCCCCCCCCGGGATTTACACCCCTGTTATATACTTACACGGTGAATGAAACATACTATAGATCTTGTGACATAGGTTGGTTAGTGTGGTTATCGTTGTTTTTATTGTGCCCAGTGTAGTCATTAAACTGGTATGGTATTTGGTAAATGGATGAGTTACACATCTAGTCTGGTTAGGGTGGTAAGCAACTGATTGTTTTATAGTTTTTAACTGCATGCTAGCTAGGTGTATTAGAAATGGTAGTTTTTGTTAAATCTTGTTAAAATTGTGCAAGCTACCTGTACAGTTACCTGTTCTAACAAACCAAGGATTACACCAGATTATGAGTTTTAATTCCCAACTTAACACTCGCTATGTTATAGCTCACATCTTTCTTTTAATCTGTAGCTATGCCATTTCAGAGTAGTGCTGTTGCCATCTAGCCATTATTTTGTATCCATGACAACAGCATAGAAATGTGCAGATCTTCATCTCTTATTAAATATAGGAAAGTGAAAAATCACGCTCCCAAAAATGATTTGCCAGGGATTGAAATAACATTTTTTTTGATGTTAATATTATATAGTTTGATATTAACAGTCTTAAATAATTAATAATAGAATTTACCATCCTAAAAAAAAGAGAAGAATTAAATTAGGGTGTCTTAATTTGTTTAATGTAGGGGAGCGGTTCTTGCTTCCCTCAACAATTGTCTGAATGTTTATTCATTCACTATTTGAGATTAAATATATTTTATTTTCCAAGTTGTACATGACTCATTGCTAGTCATATATTGATGCCAAATTTAAAGTGCTATAGATAACCGTTTTATTTTGACTTTTAATGAGGAGGATGCTGATAACATGTCTTGAGGTATTTGAGATTATAAAGTTTGACAGCGAAGGTCGACTATATTCTCAAAGTGAGATTTATGGTTGACCATAAACATGAGATTTGTCTTTGTTAAAATCTTGTTGGATTGTTCATGAAGGTTTTTCACTTGTTAAATTATAATTCATACAGTATTATATTCTCATTTGCTCTTGAAGAATTTATTTGGTTAGGGTTATATTTGTTGCTCCTTTCTATAAACAGTATTTTAATGGCCAGGCTGTTTGTAAGTTTGTCATTTTCAAAGTGAGTCGTATATTTTCTTCTGTAGATAGCTAGCTAGAATTACTTTAATGAAAACCAGCTACTAAAAATAAATACCGTCTATAGGGGTCACACTATGATAAATGATGCTTTGAAATAATAAATATTTATATATATGTGTATATATATATATATAAACATCAGGTATAATTTTAATTTTTTTATATAAAAAACAGTTTGTTGCTTGTATGTTGTATTATTTCTTACATTAATTTGAAGATTTAAAGTACATGTACATCGTTTTTCCACAAAAAATGTCTCCATATATTATGTAATGGGACTTTCATTACATAGATTAAATAATGGGACTTTCATTACATAGATTAAATAATGGGACTTTCAGTACATAGATTACACAATGGGATTTTCAGTACATAGATTATCTAATGGGACTTTCAGTATATAGATTACCTAACGGGACTTTCAGTACATAGATTACCTAATGGGATTTTCAGTACATTGATTACACATGGGACTTTCAATACATAGATTACCTAATGGGACTTTCAATACATTGATTACACAATAGGAATTTCAGTACATAGATTACCTAATGGGACTTTCAGTTTGTAATTACATACTAGGACTTTCATTATATAGATAATGGAATGTTTAGTTAATACATTATGTAATGGGACTTTCAGTACATAAATTACACAGTTGGAGTTTCAGTACATAGATTACATTCTGGGACTTTCATTACATAGATTACATTCTGGGACTTTCAGTACATAGATTATGTAATGGGACTTTCAGTACATAAATTAATAGAACATTCAGTACATAAATTAGTTATGGGACTTCAGTATATAGTGGGACTTTCAGTACATAGATTATGTAATGGAACTATCAGTACATGTATTATCGAATGTTCAATGTGATGGTAATAATGGTACATAGTATATTTCCTTTGCAGTATTCATTGAAATTATTATGTATTCTGTCTGTGCAGTATTCAGCAAGTTATGTGTTTTTATAGAAAGGTGTCTGTATTAAAAGGAATAGTTTTCACGTTTTTGGTATCAAGTTTATCCAGTTCATTATGAATCTCATGTCAGTGAAAGGAATTTGTTTATTTTTAAATTTAATGCAAGTTAATAATTAAATTTATTAAATGTTTTGAGAAAGAAAATATTTTTATTTAAATGAAACAGTTTTCTTTGTTACATTTTATTTTATATTCAGACAAGTACTTCTTGCTACAAAAAAAGATTTATGGATTAGCTAAGCTAACACCCGCTACTTTAATGTTCCCACCCACCCCTCCAACATATAATTTAATTAACAAACATTGTACTTAAACATTTTCAACACTTGGTCTTAAATAAATCCAATGCTGCCACACAGACTACTCTTTTTAATTAGTGGCGAAGGGTCCCTTTTATTTAGTTTTCAGAATGTGGAGTGGCATGTAGCTCAGAGGTTGAGCATCAGCCAGATGTGTCCTCAGACAGCAGATACATTGGAATATTTCTCATCCCAGTTAGTGGTCCACACCTGGTGTTACAAAGTCCAAGATATGTTCTGTCTTGTCTGTGACACAGAGCATGTGAAATATCCTTGCTGCTAATTGGAAACAGTAGCTTATGTGGCAAAAGCAGGGTTTTTGTTTTGAAGACCATGAGTTATAAATACTATGCCTTTGATACCTAATACCAGTTGATTAACCAGTGTGTGGGATGTCATTAACTGTTCTTTCCCACATCGTTTGATATACTATTTGTGTTCTGCTGGTTCCAACAGCTCATTGTTCAGTTGTTCCATGAAGAGGTTGGGGTAAATCAATGACCCACAATCTCAGCCAGATTTTCAAGAATGAAGCTATGTCCTGCACAGACTAATTAAGATACAATAAATTTGATACCAGAAACTTGAAACTTAGTCCTTTAGTAAATGAGAGAGGAGCTATACATTGTGACTGAACACAGAATGTTATCTGTGTAGTATTAAGCAAGCCTGTGTTGTATTTTATTGAGCTTCCCATTGTATTCTTCCAGTATTCACTCAGTGAAGACTCCAGTAGGTGTAGTACAGCAAGTAAAAGGAATTCTTTTATTTCGTTATTGTTATAGATGCTTATCATCTCGTTATACTTGCGTGTTTTAGGATTTTTCTTCTCCTTTCTGAAGGCTTATCCAGAATGCTTGTATTGGGTTTCTTTATACTCATCCTGTCAGTATTTTGTTTAAAAACATTTCGCTGCTTCATAACCAAAATGGTGTAAATCTGGGTTTGGCACTTACTGGTATCACTGAATGCCTCTAAGAGAGCTGCATCTTGTGCACAAGGGGTGTGTATAGGTTTCTGAAAATATCCCACATTTATCTTGAAATCAAAAGATATTCCACATAAAATCATGTCTAGGTGAGAAACAGTTTTTGGCCCTTTTCTCCATTATCTGTTACCCCAACTTACACCCTCTTCGTTCTGAAGCAGCAACTTGTTTGTATTTTTGAGTTTTGTTAGTCAATCACATATTAGTCTCATGCATACAGATACATGGTACATTGGATTGAAAGGGGTGGATCTGCAGGTGTTTGTGATGTAGCACATAACCCAGCAATCATGCAATATTTTTTTGTTTACATTATAAATTATTGTTAACCATGCTCTGTGACTCAATCATTATAAAGTGACATCTCCCAAACCTCAATGCCGTGGTTCTACCACCCTGTTTGTCACTTCATAGACACAGTGCTAGTTGAATTTGATTTGGTTGTAGTGAATATGTTGATAGTTATTAACGTTACAATAGTCATTTCAATAATAAATAACAATACAAACACACCATTTAAAAAATAGTTTTTGTCACTTTTTCTACTGTATGAGAACGGTCAGGAAATGTTAGCCATTTTGAATTCCAAGATTATTACAAAAACAGATAACTACTAATTCAGTAGTTGCACAAATGGTTAGATGCATATTGTGTTTATTTTCTTAATATTAACAAATTGAAAAATTGCTATTACTGCAATTTTGTCAAAGTCTGTCATTTCTCATATGCATATCGAATTGTTGGTTTGTGGGGAATCCAGACACATACAGCATTTCGGCCATTTGAAATCTTTTATATAAATTTTTTTTTTTTGCTTTATAATTTGGTCCTAATTAATTTGAGACCTCAACCAAGGGAAAATAAAAATTATGTCTCTTAAAATATATTTGGAACCCTTCCCTTCTTACAAAATTCCTGCTTTCTTCCATAGTTCTCATACAAAATATTACAAGCGTGATCAGAATTGTTGATTGCATAAACATAAATTTTAAATGTTTAGTTGTATTTTTTTGTTACTAAAAGATGATAAATTATTGAAAAGGCAATATATTATTTGAAATATTACATTTCTTAAGTAAAATGTTAATAAATTGATTGCTAAATACCAAATAGCGTCAGAATGACACGCAAGATGTTGATAGTAGCTATATTGTTTCTATTGATGTATACTCAACCAAAAAAGAAAGTATGCATGTAATCAATAGTCAATAAACCAGACGACATTCGTGGCAGTAATTCTGGAATTAGATAACATCACCATTTAGGAGGTGTGTGTGTGCAGTAATATCAAAAGTTGTGTACACACAGTGGTTTTCAATTATGGTGAAATGGTACATTAAAAAATATTCAATATGCATACTTTCTTTTTTTGTTGAGTATATTTTTTTAGAACTGATGGGTTTATATGTTGTTTGCAGGTTGAGATGACAACTTATTTTTTCCAGTTTATCCTAACTTCTTTAACATTGTTAGTTTGGTGATTATTCAATAAAACAAACCTTAAAACTTGTGTCTAGGAGAGTAACCATTTTTGGCCCTTCTCTATCACAACTTACACCCTTTTGGTTTTGAAGCAGAGAAGTGTCTGGCTTTATTCTCAGATACAATTTACAATGTGAATGTCTTCCAAAATGAAATCTCGATCTTTCAGCTTCTGTGTGGTTATAGTTTTTATTTGTAACCCGAACACTAATCATGTTAACTGGCATACATAGTATATCAAGATTCTTCCCTATACTGCTGTGTGTACTTTAATTTTGCTTACCGTATTCATTTAAAATTTTGACAAATGTGTTATTCTCCAACACTGATGTTGCTGACATCATTAATTTTCTTTTGTGTAGTACTGGCTTTACTATGAGTATACTCATTCATTGTATACTTGTATTGACTACATCTGATACATCTACAGTATACTCGTAGGTGCCAGTCAGATTGTTAATGTGCGCACTTCATCACCTCAAACTCCACCCACCCGCAGCTGAAGAAAAAAATGTCAGTATTAAAAAACAGAATTAGAATTTTTTTGATGAACACCAGTGCTTATATATGTAGAAATAGTAGTTTTTATATTTCCTCATCTTAGAATTAACTCTCATTGTGTGTTCTGCTCCAATATAAAATAAATCGGGGCCCATTGTCTGAATATTGATTGTATGGTTAACGAACCTCCTCTCCCCCCACCCCTTAATTAAAATAAATATCAGCTATTGGGGGTACACTCGAATATAAAATCCTGTCTGGTGGTGTGGGGTGATTTCGCTAATTTATTATGAAGGGTGATCATTGTTTTTGGTAGTGGTAGCTTTGTAGTATATATATTTTAATTTCGCTACGGTTTCTAGTGAAACTGAATTTGAAAGTAAATTCTTTATTGTTGTTTTTATTCTGCATGTTTCTGATGTTGTTATTACCGTTTATAAAATATAGCACATAAGATCTTCCATATATAGATAATATGCTTTTGTTATGTTGAAAGGAAATTTGTGCCAAAGTATTTTACCACACAGCTATTAAAGATATTATAGATATAAAAAGGGAAACTAATACTCAAACCCAGTCTTCGTATTACCGTTGTATACTAGTCAGGTGAGGTTGGTCACTTTATTGCATGTACGTGTATTGTTGTTTGTCAACACGTTTGTTTTACATGTCTTGAGTGGTGTATCTACACGTGTGAGAAAGTCAGTTTTATCCTCCAAGTGAACATGCAAATAAAAATAAACAAAGGAAAGGAATGTTTTAAATGACAACACTTTAGAGCATTTTCTACACTGCTTTAATCTCATTTTTAAAAAGAGCCTCTGTTGTTTCAACATCAATAAAATACATTTATGTGCATCCCCGTGGAGGATCCAGAAAATACACTAGGGGAGGGGTCTTCAAGAATCCTCGGATTCTTTACAAAAACAATAAATTAAAAACAATTACAGTGCTGAGTTCACTTTTTGTGCAGGGTGTATGGCAGTCTGAACCCCAACATCTACCCATCTTTATTTTTGTTTTTAATTAGGTCATAACTAACTGCAGACTACTAAATATCTTTAAAAGGAATTGGACACAAACACACACACCTTTTAAATTTCCTGCATCTTGCTGTACAATTATAGCAGTGACGACATTATTTTTTTCTATTGCCCCAAAATACATTGGTAATGTTAGGATTGGGATTCCCTATTCAGTACTTTACAGAAGACTTAGTGATATCATAAACAACCAGAGATAAATGTAAGTTATGATTTTAACACATGGTCTGCAAACAAAACTTGCTGTCCTGTTGTTAGCTGCAAGGGATTTTGATGTGCAATCAGATACACTTTGCAGAGGAAGGGGGTGCATAAGGTATGATATCCCCTCTCAAAGAAATTGATACATAAACTTAAAAAATAAGTGACAAAGGGAGTTTAACTCTTCCAAAACTTTTCTTCCCTGCCATTAACTAAAAGTGACCAACTTGTTTAAATGTTTTAAAAAAGAAAAAGGTATCAAAGTAATTAAAATGTCAGAACATTCCTAACCAGCGCTGTCCTCTTGGAGATGTAGAATATATTGTTGTTTGGTGTTGGCATTCATCTTTGTGTTTGTTGGTGCTGTTTTTAACAATGTCATTTGTTACATAGTCAACTAATGTATTATAACAATGAAACTGGTTCTGGGATTTACATTGCTTGTAGTTCAAAAATTTCGAACCCATACTTTAAAAAAAACCCACAAAAAAAAACTTATTCTCAGTTGATTGATGTCATTATCTGTGCCATTCGGTCACGTAGTTTCCCGTACTGGAAACTGCAATGCATTGCTTTCCAACTTGGAGCAGGATGTAGGTCAAGTGGTAGCATGTCTGCCTGTGGAGCAGTTGGTCATCGGATTGATCATTCTTAATAGACCCATTTGCAGTTTGAGCTATTTTCTGTGCCAGACTGCGGTCCCCAACTGCTTCATCAAAGGCTGTGGTATTTGCTGTCCTGTCTGTACTAAAGTGCATATAAAAGACCCCTTGCTGCTTATCAGAAAAGAGTAACTGATATGGCAGCAGCGGGTTTCCTCTAAAGAAATGTCAAAATGACTATATGTTTGATGATAAATGGCAAATAATAAAAAAACAATGTACTCTAGAGGTGTACAGTTTATCATACTAGGAACAGCAATGCATTGATTTCCAACTAAAAAATTAAATGTTAGTTGAAATTATAGCAGTCTTGTTACATACCTAACATTTATCTAGAACACACAGTTTTCACTTGCTGCTTGTGGCCCAAAAGTCTTGAACTGAGATTTTTTTTTTTTTTTTATACTGTTCCAAATTTTTGGACTAACATGCTTGCAGTATTATTGTTTCTTCATATGCATTACTGTCATATTTTCTTTGTTATAAGAATATTCGCATACCTTTGTTGGTAAAATTTACATGTTTGTGCTCGATTCATTTTTTTTCCTTATGTGAATCTGTAGGAGTTACCTCCTGTTTTTGTCTTGTACGAGGTAATGGTACTCATTGGGTTAAGACATGATATGAATTTATAAGCTTTTTTCCATATATCATCACCATGTAGTTCTGAGATATACCAAGGCAAACTGTTGCTCAGTTAACACAGGAAAGGAAAGTTTATATTCAGCATTGTAATGCTTGTTTAATTAAACCAGGGTACATCTGTTAGCAGTGGTGGATCCAGAAAACCCATTTATGTGGACTCCAAAAGTATCCTCGGGTTCTGCAACATTTAAAAAATATTTTAAAAATTTAATATTATAATTTAAAAAATTTAATCGCTAAATTTAAGTCCCCCCAAGATCCGCTACTGTTTAGTAAGCAACTACATGTATAAGGAAAAGGAAGTTATTTTTAGCAAAACCCCAGCACATTCTTTATAGTAGTTGTCAAAGTCATTTGTGGCTTGATCTTAAAATGCATAGGCTACTCTTTCAGATTTGTGGCAAGGGATCTTTTATGTTTTCCCACATCACAGCCTTTATTCACCAGTTATGTACCACTGATAAGAACGGTTGCTGAAGGGGATTGATCTGCAGCAATAAGTTACAAAGTCTGTTTTTGTCGAGTGCATGAGTTTATGAATTGTAATCACGTGTTACTGTTAGAGAAAAACAGCCTTTGTAAATATACCTCATGAGAGATAACACACTGTTATCGGAGAGAGTAACCTTTTGCAGTGTTTGACTTAGTTTAGAGAAAACTGGCTATCACTATATAGGCTGCAGTCAGATTAGCCACAAAGGGTATTTTATACTTGTTTTCCCACAGTCGGTATACCAGTATTGGATCACTGGATGGAACAGGAAATTACCCAAATGGTTCATTGAAGGGGATTGATCTGATGTACCACTGCAATCAGGAAAAGACTTAACTCTTGAGTTACATCCTGCTCCTAATCCAATGAAGTGCAGAGTTGTTTCCCTTGCCTGGTTAAAATGTAAGCATTTTGTTCTCTTGCTATATCTTTGCAGAGATCTTTAAATTTGATACTGCAGCCTGGCATATCTTTGGGGTTATCTACCTTCACAATGGGGTTTAATTATGGCCAGCTATTTACGGCAGAATTCAGTCTTGTTTCACAATATCTATCGTACACTTGTTTAAAGTATTCTATTTTATGCATGCCATTTCAACTGTATTATCCATCATCAAATAAACTGCCATTGTCATATAAAGTGTTATGTTGTTTATTTCTGGGTAATTGTTAAATCAACACAGGTATGTGCATCACTGATGTATATAACTGTATTTTGATGAATTGATTTGTTTAGAAATATACAAGTAAAGGTTTGGCCTATGATGGGTTGATCTTGAACTTATAATTTATGGAAACATTAATTAGATGCAACCGATACCCAAAGGCATAGGGGCTTTGTGGTCTAAATATTGATTACGAATGAAACTTACGTGTGTTTGTTATACTAGATCTCATTTTCAAATTGCGCAAGACATTTTAACTGAACCATGGTAAAGGGAATTCCATGCCAAGTCGATCAATTTTTGTTCACATTTGAAAATTTCAAGATCTGAACTCGTGGATCCAAATAAATTGGTACAAAATGGACAAATCAAATGTCTATACATTTTGTATTTAAAAATAATTCTTTGTTTGGAAATTAATTAGGTCAAGGGTCCATGGGAGCATGCCTTTAAGAAACTGTCCATAGAAAAATAAATGCATTGCCAATTGCCCCAGGCAATTCCAGGACTTGCAATACATGTACATATATATATATATATATCACATTAACATATATTCAAACGTGATGGTACACAAAATTACAGTACACATTTTTGGACAAGAATCCAGGAACCTTAATTCCTGTAATATTCCCATAAATGAAAAGCACAGGAATCCACACTTCATTTCTTTTTTAATAATTCAGTTTGCACATAGGGAATATTATTATAAAAGGTAATTTTGATGTCCAGTTAATATAAGTAGCATAATGAAAAGAACACAGAGGGTGCATAAAAAGTAATTTACTCTGAGAGATGCTTCTACAACGAATTTAATTTGTTGACATGTTAAACTATATAGTTAATTAAACAAGGTAAGTCAAGAAAATAACAATTTATTAACAAATCCATATGATACAGACATGAAAAAGTCATGTGACAGTGATGAAATATAGTTCCATTGATAAAACTATTATTACCTGCAAATGTTTGTAACACAAAATTGAATTATGTAAACAAATAAAGAAGGATTGAACAGCAGATTAGTAAATTGTTGAATATTACAGACTGAGTATAAAAAAAATTGGCTCTGCCCACTAGGGTATAATGTTTTTGTCCAACAGCAAACAACCTATGGGATTAAAGAATTTTACATAGCAAGATAATATGTATTAGCATCAAATTCTGAATAGGTCACACTGTATATGTATATATATATGTGTGTATATAT
>JAULBS010154522.1:0-11963 GCA_032355785.1 Symmetromphalus regularis
ATGAATTGGCCAGCAATTTACTAATATGTAATTTATATACGGTACTTGAAAAAAAGTTTTTGTTTAATCAAGGATGCGCGAAATATTAATTCCGCAAACAAGTCAATTTATCTTTAATGCGAAAATTACACCGCTCAAAAATAAAGTATTTTACAGTATCATATGGGACACAATTTAGTATTTTATATATTACCCACCCACTGTCAAAGCATGTGATATTTGTTAGAAATTCAGTAAATTCAAGTATTGTTGCTATTGTAATTTCAAAATAGTATAATTGTAAGATGCATGACAGGCGGGTAATAAATGTGTATTAAAATTTAATATAATCTTGTTTTTCTTTGCAGAAATATATACAAAACCGGATAGGAAGAATTTTAGAAATCATTCAGCATTTAGTGATACAGAATGAGGTACTGACTGATCACACCGAGTATTGTTTCTGACATCATTTATTATGATAACAAAGCTGTCAGGATAAGTTATTTTGTCATCTTAGTTCGTTCGCCATTAATGAGAGCTGGAGTTAAAGGTATAAAGCTTAGCACACATAGCGAAAATATTAAAAAAAATTAATAAAGAAAAGAAATTTGTTTGCATTGTTTTTCAACTAATGTTGGCCATGTTTGATGCCATTTATTTTCATTTAAATCTGCTATCTAAACAATGTTTTATTATTTTTTTTATTTAAAAATAAATTAATTTACGGAAACACTTTAAAAATAAATTGTCCGAATCTGTAGGGGGCATGGGGGAGGGAAGACTTATGGTCTACAAGGCCCAGTAGATTGTTTTTTTTATTATTAATTTTTTTAATAATTCCTTATTATAAAAAAACTTCCGTAACCCAGGGAAAAAAGGACAGGTAGTTTACATAATTTGGTAGATAATGTTTTTTAATATAGGCTGAATATTAAAAAAAAGATAATCATAAAATATATAAAAGTTTGATTGTTAATGAATGTTAGACTTAATAATAAAGAAGAAAGCTGTGTGTTTATTTTTATGGATTGTGATTGATTATTTGTAATTTACAGGATGAGGCATGTGAAGCTCTTGGTCTGTTTGATGAACTGTTGGAATCTGAGGTGTCCATTCTTCTCCCTCACGTCAAGACTCTTGTCGACTTCTGCCTTCAGGTGATAATTAATGTGGCATAATTTATTTTATTGGATGAGCCTTGGTGGTTCAGCGATAGAATGTCGGACTCTCAACCTGATGATTGTAGTTCAAAACCTGTGGAGGCTGGCTCACACTTGACTATGTGTCAAAATAACCAAATGTTTGACATCCAATAGCCAATAATTAATAAATCAATGTGCTTTAGTGATGTTTTAAATAGAACAATCTTGTGTGACACTTTAAATATTTATTAGGTTTTGTTCACAATTCTTGTAGACCTGCCTTCAGGTGATGATTGACATGATATAAAGTTTTTTTAAGTGATTGATATAATATCTATTTTCTTTCTTTTTTACTAGATAACGGCAAATGGGAACCTTGGAGATGCCGTCAGAATAAAGGCCATGTCCATCATTAGTTCTCTTGTTAAACTAAAGAAAAAGGTAAAATTTTACAAATGTCTTCCATGGTCTTAACTGTTTTAATACAATAACTCTATTATAAAGTAATGTAATATATAACACAAATAAGTTTGATTTTTAATTAATAGGTTAAATATTTTTACGCTTATATCCAATTAAGGTTAAAGGAAGCTGTCCTTGGCACACCACTCAGCTTCCTGTGCTGTTAGTCCAGGACAGAGGTCAGTGTTAGTAGAAAAGATGAAACCCGTTGCCACCTAACAATTTGGCAACACTTATCATTAAGCAGCAAATTATTTTTATATGCATTGTTAAGGATAAAAATGTTTCTAAAAATAGTTTCATTTTTGTTTGACTGTTTAATATTGATTTGTAAAACAAGTGATCAGAAAAGGTTTAACCTAAGGCTCATAAATTTAATAATGTGTTCTATTTGCAAGATTTGAAGATAAGCTCATATTGTTTTTGTTACATTCAGTATTGAAACACAAGTTGGTGGAACCAAATTACAAGTTTTGTTCCCAATAATGTTCTGTTGGTATTAAGATGTAAAATACATAGTGTTTGCTTTTGTTACAGTCAATATTGAAACACAAGATGGTGGAACATATATTACAAGTTTTATTCCCAGTAATGTGTTCTGTTGGTGATCAAGATTTCAAATATACAGTTTGTTTTTGTTGCAGTCAATATTGAAACATAAGATGGTGGAACCCATATTACAAGTTTTATTCCCTGTAATGTGTTCTGTTGGTGATCAAGATTTCAAATATACAGTTTGTTTTTGTTTCAGTCAATATTGAAACACAAGATGGTGGAACCCATATTACAAGTTTTATTCCCTGTAATGTGTTCTGTTGGTGAGCGAGATCAGGATCTCACTGAACCCGAGGATGATGATGATGGCGAGGAATCCAGCACACCGTGTCAATACGCCGGCCAGGTTGGTGAGATTTGACTATAATTGAAACAGTTTTATTACATGACAGTAGAAAAGATGATAATGCATGTTTAACACATGCAAAAAAAAAAATATATATATATCAACTATTGGTGGTCAGTGGGAGAGATAGCCATGGGATATTTTATTGTAAATCCATTAGCAGTTTATGTTTGAAAGTTTGTGATCTATGATAGATTTCCACCATTACTAGCCTATTAGAATCATAACTTAACAAAACTGACAACCAACGTAGCTCTATATAGGTCAGCATTGACTGTTTTAGATGGAGTATGTTTTTCTTGTTGAGTAAAGTTAACAAATAAAAACAGTTTACACTATGTAACAAAATTTAGTAAGTTACTAGACTTTTTCCTCTGAGATACTGTCCATATTACAACCTTTGTGTTTTTAATCATACATTACTCACTTCCGCTCTTTGTGTGTGATTGGAAGGAAAGGAATCTTTGTTTAACAACAGCCTAACACATTAGTTAATCAATGGCTCACGGTATTTGGTATTCATGGTCTTGAGAGAAAACCCACTTCTGTCACATAGGTCACTCTTTACAGTTAACAGTAAGGTATCTTTTATATGTGCTTTCAGACGGGATTGCACATACCATGGCCTTTGTTACACCAATTGCAAACTACTGGTGTGAGCTTCAGTGGTCCAGTGGTAGAACATCGGACTTACAGGCTGATGACTGTGGTTCAAAACCTGCTAAAGGCTGGCTGACATGACTACATGTCAGTATTAACAAATTTTTGACATCCAATAGCTGATGATTAATAAATCAATGTGCTCTAGTGATGTCGTTAAACAACAACAAGAAGAAACCACTGGTTGGAATGAGAAACAGACCAATGAATCCAGTAAAGGGGATTGACATGACAAACCAACGCACCTTAGGTGGATGGTTTACCTCTGAAGTAATCCCACTACCCTTTTATTTCTTAAAGGCTTGTTTAAAATCATTATAATTTGTGACTTTATTTTGCAGGTGATAGACATCATGGCTCTTCATCTTCCTCCAGAGAAACTCATTCCAACTTTAGTGAGTAAACTTATTACCATTTACTGTCTGATATGTTAGGGAAAGAACATGTTTTCAAAAAATATAACTTAAATGCTAAAGCTCATGACAAAGAAAAATTATTTCACACGGGACATAAATTTGATAATAAATAGCAACTATTTAATATTCTCTAATTATATTTCAGATGTCCATGGTTGAATCAGGACTTCAAAGCAGAGAAATTGGTCCAAGGAGGGCTGCATATATGGCAATGGCCGTAGTAGCCGAGGGTTGTGCAGACTACTTAATGAACAAGTAGGATACGTAACTATATAAAACACTTGTTATCTAAAATAATTCTACAGTTTTTACAGATATTATGACAGAAATTTAATTAAAAGTAATTATATTTATATAAAACATTTGTTATCTAAACCAATTGTATATTTATTTATTTAATGACCCACCTTCATCCAGCAAAAAAAGTAAACATTTGTTATTGGGGGGTCAAATAATTGTATAACAGTAGTTTTTTTCATTCATATCCAGAGGAACCTAAAAGAAATAACAGAAAATACTTACATGAATGAAAATTCAATGTAATTTAATAAATAGATTAAATATTTTATTAACAAAACAAAATTGGCATTTAAGTTCTATTTAATTTATATTTTCCAATTTTTAGGGCCTATTTTTTAATATGTAATATTCTAGAAATAATTAGTGAATTATATGCATATGCTATATGTATGTTCTATCTACATAATATTGCAATGTACTGAATTTTTTATGTTTGTAGACATCTGAATGAAATTTTGCCGTGTGTGTGCAAGGGACTTATCGATCCAGAACCAGTCGTGAAGAATGCTGCTTTGTTTGCCCTCGGACAGTTTTCAGAACATTTACAGGTTTCTTATCTATATTATAGAGTGAAAGAACCAGTGTTTGTTTAACAGTACTACCGTATTTATTTGGCTAAAGGGAGGTCTTTTTTTTCCTCCAGAACCAGCCTTAAAAACCTGACTCCTCTTATAATCATGATCTACTGGTAAAGTCAAAATGCTGTTTTCGGTAATCTCCGGTTACAATAGCTGGTCATGAAAATGGCCAATTTCTGATTTTAGAGAGTTGTCTTCTGCAACTTAATTACTCTGTGCTTTCAAAATGGCGGACCGCTAAACGTATCTATAAATACTGGACATAAATGATTAAAATATTGCCTGAAACAAATGTATGTGCATAATATTCTGTTCAATAGAACTCATGTATTTTGTTTTCCAGCCTGACATCAGTAAGTTTGCGTCCCAGCTGCTTCCTGTTTTGTTTCAACACCTTGGCCAGGCCACACACAATGCTGACAAAAACCCACATGGACTCACTAAGAGTTATTATGCTCTGGAAATGTTCTGTGAAAACTTAGGTTAGTACAGTTACAACCCTTAGAATTGCCCGTGGCAATCGGCAATGCCATGTACATTGCCGCAGAGTTTTTTTTATTCTTCGCAGCACTTGTTTTTGAGTGGACTAACTTTTTTTTTCAAGGTTTATTTTTTTCTTATTATTAAAACTAAAGTATACTTTATGCTAAAATTGAGTGGAAAATGATGTAGACACTATTTCTCATCAGCATTTATTTTGCCGTTTTCTTAATTGCAGGGATTGCAGTTATTGGTTGTTTACTTTGAAAAACATGTTTTCTTACTGAATTTTAATAACCTGGAAAACTGATGGTAAACTGTCTATTCATTTAGGATGAATTTCTCATTGACAGTTCAGCCTTGATTCATATATCAAATTGTGTTCATATGTTAACAGAATAGATTGAACTATGAATGAGAAATTGGGTCTTTGTGTTTAGGGGATTTCAAAATTTCTAAATATTTGACATCCAGCAGTGGATCATTAATAAATCTAGATGCTCTAGTGGTGTCATTAAACAAAACAAAAATTCTAAAATATCACACAAAATGGAAATTTAAAGAGTAGGAAAATTAAAATTGTCTGGTATAATAAATAGAATATCAGACTCACTACAATTTCTTATCAAATTTATGTCCCTTGTCAAATAATTTTCTTTTGTCACTTGTTAAAGCCAGGTGCATTAGCTGAATTTTTTAAAACTTTTAATATATTATATACATTTCCTTCAAGACAAATGTTATATTATAAATTATGGACTCCCACTGCAAAACTTTCTGGACATCAGCTGAAAGCTTGTGACAAATAAAAATAAATTTTAACATACTGTATTTTTAATAATAAATGGCAACTCTTTTAATGTCATCATCACTGTATTCAGGTAAAGAAATATTGCCCTTCCTGCCAGTTCTAATGGAACACGTTCTCTCCATCCTGCAGTCTTCCACGACGGTCCGAGCCAAGGAGCTGGCAATTAGTGCTATCGGATCCACCGGTGAGTCTTAATAAAAATACAGAGTTCATTGGTCCAGCAGTAGGGTACCAGTCTCTCAATCTGAAGACATTTGTTCAAAACCTGTTAGAAGCTGTTTGACATTCAATAGCTGATGATTAATAATTTAATGTATTGTAGTGGTGGTTTTAAAGAAAGAATAATAACTGAAAACACCATTTGTCACTGGTATGTAAAATGGTTAAAAGTCACTTTTGTTTTTTTACGAATCTCTTAAAATGGTAATCTCAGGCTTTTTTCTAGAAGCCAAAAATGTCTTAACATATTTTTATTTTATTTCTTCCAATGAAGAAGAAAAGGTTTGTCCTTATTATTAATATATAACAAACACACACTTTACTGATGTTTCGGCCATTGGCCTTTATTAGAAAGGAATCTATTCTTCTGCAGACTCTATATAAGAGAGAATAAAATTATATAGATACAAAAACACTACAATACAATCTATGTAAATATGTTAGTATTCTATAAAGTTAGTTAACGTATATAGTTATAATTTTATATAGTTAGTATTTTAATATTATTGTTTATCTTTAAATATTCATCACGGTCA
The DNA here is from genome assembly GCA_032355785.1 of Symmetromphalus regularis. Classification (NCBI taxonomy): domain Eukaryota; kingdom Metazoa; phylum Mollusca; class Gastropoda; order Neomphalida; family Neomphalidae; genus Symmetromphalus; species Symmetromphalus regularis. The sequence goes on from JAULBS010154522.1 coordinate 6,488, forward strand.
TTGCACTATTTTTATATTATACACTGTCTCTATTGTTTAATAATGGTACTATATTTTGATGTGTAAATTGCCTGATTTTCAGCATGTGCAGCGAAGGAAGACATGATGCCTTACTTTCCACAGATCATTGAACTTTTCAAAACCTATTTGAATGATTCTGAAACAGAGGATATGATGAAGCTCAAAGTTCAGACAATAGGTATGTCTTGATAAACACCCATGTTTACTCTCTCTTCTTTGACGTCCAATAGCCGATGATTAATAAATCAATGTGCTATTGTGGTGTCCCTAAACAAAATAAACTAAAATAAAATCATCTGTTTCTAACATACTGTAGAAAAACAAAACTGTAGACTTTTTGGTCAGTTTTTTTGGTATTATTTTGGATCACATATTATTTTTTAAAATTGTTGAATGCAGTATGGTCCATGATACACATAAAAAAATAGTGCCTGCTGTCAGTTCTTATTTCTGTTATATTATTTTAATAAGTATTTTTGATCACACAATTCTTAAAAATTGTTTGAATGCAATATGATTCACGATACATACAAAGAAACAAAATAGTGCCTGCAGTAATTTTTTTAATAAATTTATGAAAAAGAAAAAAATGCACTTTTCGGGTATGCTTCTAAAAATATCACAAATGTCTATTAACCTTTAATTTTGTTGAGTATATATAGGTAAATAATATATTAAATCATTTGCTTTTTTAGCAAAATATTTCTGGAACTCATCCTTTTATAGAGGTTTTGTTTTGACACTCGTCTCAAGACAATAAATCCATGGTGCTTGCAAGGACTGATTTTCCTGAGACTCGTATTAGAAAAATTGTCTGCAAAATGATACAATAATGTTATCAGTGGCTGATCTAAGGGTAACCCCTTAAATTTTGCAATTTAAATAACATTATTAAAAATTATTATTATTTTAAATATAATTTTTTATTTTAATTTTATAAAGTTCAAGGATACTTTAGGCCCCCTATCCCAAATGGATTTCTGGATCAGCCACTGGTTATTGCATCCAGTTATCTACAACTGATATATAGGAGTTATCTACAACTGATATATAGGAGTTACCTACAACTGATATATAGGAGTTATCTACAACTGATATATAGGAGTTATCTACAACTGATATGTAGGAAAATATGGTATGTGCTATCTTGTTAGTGGGAAATTCCTATAGAACAACCCATGCTGTAGTGTTTTTTGTACATTCAGAATCACTGGGCCTGCTTGCTAGGAACATTGGAACCGAGACTTTCCGTCCTCTTTCAAACGAGTGCATTCAACTTGGCCTGAACCTTCTTGACACAACAGACGACCCTGACCTTAGAAGATGTGTGTAAGTTATTTGCTATTAATAATTATAATTATAATAATAACTACAGTCAAACCTGTATATCACAAACGCCAAGGGATCTATTAAAACAGATCTGTCAGAATTCAAAACTTGCATAGCCCATTTGTGAGTTACGTATTTTTAATTTTGTTTTACTGTATTAAATATGTTGACAGTGATTTTTTTGTATTTGTTATCATCATCAGTTGTGATATTCCTCACTGATTTTGTTATTTCAGGTATATGATGTTTGCAGCCATTTCGAATGTAGTGAAAGCAGACCTGAGTGAGAACTTGGAGAAAATAATTGAGTACATTCTCACGTCGATCAGATCACTGGAAGGGTTCACGGTGAGTTATTTATATTATTGAACCAGTGCACACAGAACCATCAAAGTCCATTTTTAAAAATTAAGACATGAATGCCAAGCTGTTGAATCTTAGTTTTCTGTTCACTTTCGGCTATTTTCCATTCCAGCCAGTGGTCCACAACTGGTTTATCAAGGCCGTGGTATGTGCTGTCCTGTCTGTGGGACGGTGCATATAAAAAGTCTCTTGCTGCTTATCGGGAAGGAGTAGCCTATGTGGCCGTTGCGGGTTTCCTCTAAAGACATATGTCGGAGTGACCATATGTATGACGTCCAATAACCGATGATCAGATAAAAATCAATGTGTTCTAGAGGCGTCGTTAAATAAAACAAACTTTACTTAGTTTTCTGTTTGACTGAGTTTGAAAAATGTTAAAACACGATGTCTTCTTGCCTACATAATTTATTTAACTGAACAAGCAGTTACCTAGATAAAATCCAGATAAACCAACCTTAGGTTATCTTTGGGCCGATTTCTTGTCGACAGTTCAACCACGATTCTTTGTTTAAACTGTGTCCATACGTGTTAAAAGAATGGGTTGAACTGTAGATTATGGCTAACTGTAAAAGGTGAAATGGGGCCTTATATTTTGAAATATTGTCCCCTGTTGATCAAGTTCTAGCCAAACCTACTATCTGGTAACCAGGGGTCAAAATACTGTTTTGACTTGAAGACATCACCTCAAGATTTTTGTCAGCCAGCCTGATGGACCTTCAGTTATTTAGCATCTACAACCAAACTTCATAAATCAAAATTCAAGGGTTCAAAGATATTTTTCAAGTTTTGATGAGTCGAATTAACGAAAATATGTAATATCAAAATATTACTTGTAGATTATGAACTGTGAATTTATTCATGTAGGGAAGTGTTTCCAAACCTAATGGATCCATGAAAGTTGTCTTGAGGGTTGCAAAATCAATGGGAAATCTGACTGAACAGAGTAAGTACAGATGCAGGGTTCTTGGAGATTTGTCAAATCTTCAACGTGTTCATGAGTGGAAAAACATTGAGAACCACTGACATAGGGGGCTGAAAAAGCATGTACTTCCTCACGTAGGACTAATAGAAAATTTCTTCTGTATTCCAGCCATATTACAAGGATAAGGAGGTGGATTCAGTCTTAAATGAGGAGGAATTTAAAGATGAGGAAGAGGATATTGGCGATGCTGACGATGAAGATGACGATGATGACAAAGTGGAAGGGTAATTTACTAACTAGTGACAAAATAGGTCACCATCAGATATCATGAAGTGGGATCTAGCTCAGGGGTGGAGTGTATGCCTAAGGTGCAGTGGGTCAGTGAATTGATTTTGTTTGGTTGGCTAGTTCTCATTCAAACTAGTGGTCCATGTCTGTGATATATGCTGTCCTGTCTAGGAAAATGGATATAAAAGATCCCTTGTTGCTATTTGGAAAGAGTAACTTATGTGGCAGTAGTGTTTTTCTTTCAAATATTCTATGTTTCACATCCAAAATCTGCTAATTAAACGTGCTGGTATACCTTTCTTTTCAACAACTTTCACATCAAATAAAGTGTCTCAGTGGATTATTTCCCATTCCAGCCAGTGGCCCATCAATGGTATTTCAGAATCTGTGACATGAGATCCCCTTTTTGTGGGAAAGCCTATATATTTTTATGTTTATTGATTTTAATGGGGATTTTTTTGTTTTTAGATTAATGTAATGAACTCGTACCTAGATGAGAAGGAAGATGCATTTTTGTGGAAAAGCCTATATATTTATATATTTATTGATTTTAATGGGGATTGTTTTTGTTTTCAGGATTAGTGTAATGAACTCGTACCTAGACGAGAAGGAAGATGCGTGTGCGGCTCTTGGAGAACTTGCTGAAAACACTGGGTGAGCACTCGAATATTTAGGATCAAAATATAATCCTCATACTGAATAATTTGAGATAATTATTGTATACTGTTCAAAATAAGTAGGGGATATCCAAAGACATTAGGATAATAAGAACATTGTAATGTTTATAATAACAATAGTGAGCGCCAAAGTTGAAATGATGACATGACAATGACCTGAAAATCTTATCAGACATTGTACTTCTCCACAAAATCACGGAATTTCATGAAAAGCAACAAAAAAAATATAAAAAATAAAAATAAATAAAATCCTTGCTTTTTGTTCTCTGTGCGTGAATGAGTGTGGTGTCAGTGTGCATTCAGGACTGGATACCATACAGTCGCTACCTTGCAATTTCACTGGGATTTGGGGAGCGGGATCTAGCTCAAACGGTAGCGTGTCTGCCTGTGAACCAGTTGATCGTCTGATTGATCCTTCTCAGTGGACCCATTTGCAGTTTGGGCTATTTTCTGTTCCAACCAGTGGTCCTCAACTGGTTTATCAAAGGCCGTGGTATGTGTTGTCCTGTCTGTGGGACGGTGCATATAAAAGATCACTTGCTGATTAGCGGAACGAGTAGCCTATGTGGCGATAGCGGGTTTCCTGTAAAGACATGTCAGAATGACCATATGTATGACGTCCAATAGCCGATGATCAAATAAATATCAATGTGCTCAAGAGGCGTCGTTAAATAAAACAAACTTTACTTTTTTTGACTGGGATTTGTTTACAATCATCTTAAGCATGTTCAGAGAATTGTAAAACATTGTATCAAAATGATGCCAGCTGGACTTAGCAAGTTTTGTGAAAACTTTTTTATTTATTTAATGACTCTTCAGCACAAAAGTAAACATCAGCTTTTAGGGGTCACAATGTGAAAACAATCTTCAATTGCTGTGCGTCTCAAACAAAATATTTTAACATAAACCACAATGAATTATAATTTTTTTATATACTATATTGTTATTTTAGACCTGCCTTCCTACCACATCTAGAAAAATGCTACTCTGAAGTGCTAAGTTTACTCACATACCCGGCTTCCAATGTTAAAAAGGCGGCCATTACCACTCTTCAACAGTTCTGTACATCCATCCATGCATTTCATGCACAAACACCATCTCCAGAGACAGACACTGGTGAGTAAACAATTATTTTATATATAAAGGGAAAGTAATAAAGGGTTGTATAGTAAAGGTGAAAAAAAAAATCACTAATTAATGTCATAATTAAACATGTAGTTTCTGAATATGTTCATTTAGAATAGATCTTCCACGCTTCTTTCATGCCTTATGGATCACCATTCTTCTTTTTCTATCAACTGTTTGTCTCATCAAGTCGCACACTGATACACCGGTTTGGCTGTTTTACTTCTTACGCATATCTTGCCTTCGAGTTACTGTGACTATTTGAGATTTTCCAATAACATAGCACATTTGCTGTCAAAATTAATGACAATAAAGGGTCTTTCAAAATTATCAACATTTTCTTATTTGTATACAACTTACTCTGATGAGTTTAAGTATTTGTTTAACAACCTACACACACCCCTCCAGCTCAAACAAATTGGCTTCTGAGGGTATTCTAGTAATGGGATAGTGAAGAAATCAACATTTTAAGAATACTAAATTAATAAAAGTAGCATTCTATACAAAGGGTTGTGTGTCTGCCTGTGAACCGGTTGGTCGTCGGATCGATCCTTCTCAGTGGACCCATATGCAATTTGGGCTATTTTACATTCCAACCAGTGGTCCACAACTGGTTTATCAAAGGCTGTGGTATGTGCCGTCCTGTCTATGGGACAGTGCATATAAAAGACCCTTTGCTGCTTATCGGAAAGAGTAGCCAATGTGGTGGCAGTGGGTTTCCTCTAAATACATATGTCAGAATGACCATATG
>JAULBS010154532.1:0-11963 GCA_032355785.1 Symmetromphalus regularis
CCCCCATTTCTTGATTTTTTTTTTTTTTACTTATATTTTTCGAGTGGAAGGACGTGAACATTAACAATTTTTCCCCAGTTGTATTCGCCGATCGCATTTGACCCCCCACCCCCTTTTAGAAATCCTGCATCCGCGCCTGCTCATAAGCACATTGATTTTTATCTTATCATCGGTTATTGGACGTTAAACATATGGTCATTCGGATATATTTATTTAGAGGAAACCCGCTGACACCACATAGCTACTCTTTCCAATAAGCAGCAAGGGGTCTTTTATATGCACGTTACCACAGACAGTACAGCACATAACACGGCTTTTGGTGAACGAGTTGTGGACCGCTGTTTGGAAAAGGAATATTATTACAAGGGGATTTTTTTTTTTTTTTTTAAAGTTTCTCAGTCGGCGAGAACAAAACGAAGTTTGTGCTCACTTCACCTGGTCGTGTGAGGCTAGGAAACATTATAATGTTTTCAAAACGGTTTTCGGTAGAAGCATACCCCGTGTCCTGATATTACACGTCTCTTAAACAAATGTGTTTCGTCTTTGAAGTCTGTTTTTTTTCTTCTTCTGAGCATGCATGCCCGTGCTGCACTTTATCATACGCATCATATTTGTTTCTTACGTTACCTACCTCACGCCTAACACTTAACATGCCAAGATTTACTCACTTCTCTTTCCAGTGCATTCTTCTCTCTTGCATCATATTACTTTCTTCATCTAACGTTTTCTCTTTTTAAACAAAAATATAAAAACGAATGTGAAATATCCCGCACTGTCTAATGAGAAATTCCTTGTTTCCAGATTGAGGTGATGCAGTGAAATGCAATATATTGTTTTGCGAATAAAATAAATTGTTCAGAAAATAGAAGCTGTGTTTCAAGGCTCTTACAGTACTGATAGATAGATGTTTTAAGTAAGTTCGTCTTGGGTACAAACTCAAGAAGAAAATGATTATTTGTTTAGTGGCTATTGGGTGTCTGACATACGGTATTTATTTTTTTACTCAAGGTCTTTAAAGTAAAGTCGCAACCGCAACATAGGCTACTCTTTCCTATTAGTAGCAAGGGATCTTTTATAATATTATACATTAGAATAGGACAGCACATACCACGGTCTTTGATAAACCAGTGGTTTACACCTACACATTGAACTTGCGGAGCACTCAGTCTGGTTTGGAGCCGGTATCTCGATTAAAAAGCCATTGCCTCGACTGAGATTTGTTCCCAGTACCTACCAGCAGTGAGACCGATAGATTAGCAATTGCGCCACCGAGGCCGGTACAAACTCTAGGGTAAAGAACCGAGGGTGAGAAGTGGAAGTAGGTGATAAGAAACAATGTCAACTAACTGTGCAACTGAACATTTATAAAATCTGGAGCATTTTAAAGGCATATTCTCTGGGAATTTAAGGGTCTTTCTGCTCTAAATATTAATTACGAATGAAACTTACATCCATTTGTGATACTAGATCTTGCTTTCATATGTCGCAAGACGTTTTACCTGAACCATGGTATATAGAATTCCATGTCGAATATATGGTTTATGATTTACTTGTCCGTGAGCATAATTCATTATTACTTTAAAAATATTTATAATAAGCGAGATGCGGTGGTTATGTAAGTAGCTGAATGAAGTATTTTTATTGACAAATCAAATGTTTATATTTAAAGTTAATTTTTTGTTTGGAAATTTATGAAGTCAAGAATCCGTGGAAGTATGCGTTTAAGTGATAAAACGAACCCTTATATTGACCCTAATTAAAAATGGATTGTTCTACTATATATGTAGCAACTTGTATGTTGGGTGTTCTCAATCACAAAACGCTGCGAGTTAGGTTCGTTCCTCTTTTATTGAATGATCATCAACCAGCACTACAGTAATACAATCAATCAGTCAATGAACCTATCATTTAAACCATACAAGATAAAATATAAACACAAACAAATATCATAAAATATAAACACAAACAAATATCATAAAATATAAACACAAACAAATATCATAAAATATAATCTACACGCACAATTACTTTTAAAGGGCCCATTAATTAAATTTTATTAATATACATATGTTATATCATTATTAATAAAGTTACTGATTAATATGTTTGAACTGAGTATGTATTACATATACCAGTATATAATATGTGAAATTAAAGTTACATATAATTTAAACAATATCATATTTAATAAATATGATACAATAATAATAAATCTTATATTTCATAAATTCTATGTGACATACATGATAAGTTGAATAATGATTATATTAATATAAGTATATATTGTATACAAATAACTCAATAATTTATATAGATTATCTTACCATATTTGTGTAATAAGGGTTAAAGCCAATCTCAGACAAGTAAATAATCATGCACTGTACATTCCTATAAAATAATTATATAACATAAATAGACACCTAATTAATTAATTTGCTTGAATACACTTTATATACATATATCCCTTTCAAGCATATTGTAAAATCACAGAATTATTTATTTACATTACATATAGCTAAAATCATTAAAAACACTATTCACCACATAATACACCAGTACACACACTCACCTCATACATTCTTATATCATATTTAAATTAAGTATTTAATAAGTTATATTATATTAAACAAAGTAATTAATTAATGTATATATTATATTTGATTATAATGTATTCATATTATTTAATAAACACACTTTATCTTTATATATTAATTAATAATATTAACGTTTAGTTAATAACACATATAATATAAAATTGTGTAACTAACCTTAGGTAGTTAATCCAAACAGAACTTAAGCAAATATCTCCACTAAAGTTAGTCTGTCTTAACACTTTCAAGAATAAAATTGTAATGACTCTCATCACCCCTATTCCAAATCTAAAGCCCAAGATAAGTTATATAATAGTGACCCAAGCTGGTCACTACCAGAAAGCCAAGAACAATAGAGAAAGAGTCAGTGTTAGTAATGTGCATGTGTTTGGTGGAGTGCTTCAGCTTGGGAGCTAATTATCCACATGCTGAAATAAACTTTCAAGTTAAAATAATCGTCTGCTTCAGCTTGTACCTGTAAACAGAATACTGTTGACATAAAACGTATTACAAGCTGAAAATAAAATATTTAATTAAGTACATTAAAATGACCCTGTTATATATATAGTTCTCCTGTTTTAATGTCGACCGGCCTCCGTGGCGCAGTGGTTAAGCTATCGGTCTCTCGAGGTTAGTAGGTACTGAGATCAAATCTTAGTCGAGGAATGGGATTTTTAATCTCAGTATCGGCTCCAACCCATAGTGAGCGCTCCGCCAGGCTCAGTGGGTAAGTGTATACTGACCAGTGGTCCACAACTGGTTTAACAAAGACCATGGTATGTGCTATTATGTATGTGGGATAGTGCATATAAAAGATCCCTTGCTGTTTATAGAAAAGCAGTCGGTTTCGTGTCTCCTACTAACACTAACTTCTAGAGCACATCATTTTTTTTATCTAATCATCGGCTATTGGACGCCAAACATATGGTCATTCTGACATATTTCTTTAGAGGAAACCCACAACCGCCAAATAGGCTGCTCTTTCCGATAAGAAGCAAAGGTTTTTTTTATATACACTGTCCAACATACAGGATAGAACATGCCACGGCCTTTTATGAACCATTTGTGGACCACTGGTTGCAACGGAACACCAAATTGCGTTCCAGTTACGAGTACATTCAAATGTGTTCTGTTTTATGTTGATTCATATTGATTCACACCATCATGTAGCATAATATATTCTTGTTATGACAACAGAACATTAATGTCAATATTGTCTTAAAGGCATAGTCCAACGGAATTTAAGTGGCTTTGTGGTCTAAATATTGATTACGAATGAAACTTACATGCATTTGTTATTCTATATCTCGTTTTCATATCATTCAAGGCATTTTAACTGAACCACAATATAGGGAATTCCATGTCGTGTCGATCGATTTTGTTCACATTTAAACATTTCAAATTTCAAGATCGGAATTCCTCATGGGGCGAAACAAATTGGTACGAAAGTTTTGCAGCTACAGAAATATTCTAAAGTTTTAAAATAACGGCTAACGGGGGAATACCTGTCACGTGACTCGAAATATATACGTCACACCTTCAACGGAAACAAATAACGTTATTTTTGTTTCGAATAATTCATTATTATTATTTTTTATTTTTTTATTTTTTGATAATATGCAAGATACGGTAGTTATGTAAGTAGTTGAATGAAGTATTTTTTAAAGACAAATGAAATGTTTATATTTAAAATTAATTATTTGTTTGGAAATTAATTAGGTCAAGGGTCCGTGGTAGTATGCGTTTAAGAAGACAATGAACGACAGATATTTTCCTCACAGTTTCGCGAGACAAAAAACTCATTAAATTTCGCCGCACACGAGAGCTATCATCTCAGACAAAAGTCTCAAGTAACTTTTTTCTGAGGTAATAACTCTCGTGTGCGATAGGCATAAAGGTGATGTACATAAGCTTAATCACGATTTTTTTTTTTCATATTGCATATCAACATACTACTTTAAAGGCATGTTCCCACGGAATTTGAGGGTCTTTGTGCTCTAAATATCAATTACGAATGAAACGTACATGCATGTGTGATTCTAGATTTCGTTTTCATATGACGCAATACGTTTTACCTGAACCATGGTATAGGACATTCCATGTCGAGTTTATGGTTTATGATATATTTGTCCGTGAGTATAATTCATTATTTTTTTTTTTAAATATTGATAATAAGCGAGATGCGGTAGTTATGTTAGTAGTTGAATGAAGTATTTCTTTGGACAAATCAAATGTTTATATTTAAAATTAATTCTAGTTAATTAGTTCAAGGGTCCGTGGGAGTATGTTTTTAAACATCATTTTAATATGTTTATGTGCTATGCCAATGGGACGACAGTGTTGATATTGTCTTATTTAAGAAGATCAATAAATCTTCCGGTCAGACTATATTAAAGGTATATTCCCACGGAATTTGAGGATCTTTGGGCTCTAAATATTAATTACGAATGAAACTTACATGCATTTGTGATACTAGATGTCGTTTTTATATTTATTTTCCTGAACCATGGTATAGGGAATTCCATGTCGAGTTCATAGTTTATGATTTATGGTTCGTTACCATAATTCAATAGTTATTTTTAGAATATTGATAATAAGCGAGATGCTGTAGTTATGTTAGTAGTTGAATGAAGTATTTCTATGGACAGATCAAATGTTTATATTTAAAATTAATTCTTTATTTGGAGACTAATTAGGACAAGGGTCCGTGGGAGTATGTATTTAAACATTATTTTACTATATTTATTTGCTGTACCAATGCGACAATAATGTTGATATTGTCTTATTTAAGAAGACATAAACTCTTCCGGTCAGACTATATTAACATGATGACAAATAATGTTATCTTGCCTCCATCTAAACATCGTTAATCCTATTGTTAGTTTGTCTTTGGACTAAACCCTTATACACCGGTGGGAGGAGCCAATTTGTTTTATATCCCATCTGTAATGTTCAACAATTTAATGATCGGCTCTTCCCACTGTGGATAGCCTTGTTCTTTACTATTATTTATTTACAACGTTCATTTTTGGTTTTAAAAATTGGGTTTTAGTTGATATATGTTTCAGACATTTTGTGTTACAAACATTAGCAGTTAAAAATCGTTTTATGATGGAATAATTATTTCGTCACTGTCAAATGACTTCCTTCACGTCCGCGATGTACGGATTCCTTAATAAATTGTTAATCGTTATTCTCTTTCGTTACTTTAATTAACTGTATAGTTTAACATTTCGACAAGATAAATTAGGTGCATAAGCAACTCTTGGAGCAAATTGCTTTTCATGTACCTTCTGTGTGTTCTTTTACCTCGGGCCTTCAGAGGGTACATAAAACGCCAGTTATCCCTGGTGATGCCTCTGCAATTTATGCTATCACGAGAAAAACGTTTTGATAAATTCAAGTAATTTGGGAGAAACAAATGATGTTGACAAACATCACTAAAAACTAATTTCCAAACCTCTTGCTGTAACATCATTAATTCCCCACTCAACTCTCGATGCTTTCAGGACGAAATTGCAACAGGCCGGGAGTACAGTGGCTAATCTATCAGACACGAGGCTGGTAGGTACTAGGTTCGAGTTCCATTGCATGCATGTGTTTTTAATCTAAATATCGGCTCCAACCCAGAGTGAGTGCTCTGCAAAGCTCAGTAGGTAGGTGTATACTATTTCCACTGACAAGTAATCCACAACTCATTTACAAAGGCCGTGGTATGTGCTATCATGTTTGTGGGATAGTATATATAATAGATCCATTGTTCCTTATCGATCAGACTTGCCGCCTTAGTGTGATTGTAGCGGGTTTCGTCTCTTCAACTAACACTAACATCTGTCCTGGACAAAGAGTACAGGATGCTGAGCTGTGTCTCCAGTTCAGCGTGCTTGAATCTGAATTGGATATAAGCACGAAAATAAGTGCTACCAACCCACCGACTAAATTGCTATCTAGACTAGTTGTTACGCTTCGTGTTAAAGTTAATGAGGATGTTTGGAACAGTGGAATTGCTACGAAACGACGCCTAATCTGTCCTGAACACAAGTTTCGCCAAATGATGGATTAGCATTACATAACGGCTTGTTTATCTGCTGGTTTGTCCAATTTAATGTACAACGATATTGAGTTTTGATTGGACGAGATGGTCTAATGGGCATGACTTGTTAGAATGTCTAGGATTCAAGACATATCCTAATTAGTGTTAAATTCTGATATAACAACATCACTGGAGTCGGTATCTACAAGTCACATTATTATAACGTCTAACTTCCCCAGTAAGGTTAAGGCGGTATCGTACCAAATCACGTGATTCTCAAAAAGTAAAGTTGTTTTATTTAACGACGCCTCTAGAACACATTGACTTTTATCTTATCGTCGGCTATTGGACGTCAATCATATTATGGTCATTCAGATATATTTATTTAGAGGAAAGCCGCTGCCGTCACATAGGCTACTCTTTCCGATAAGCAGCAAATGGTATTTTATATGCACCGTCCCACAGACAGGACAACACATACGACGGCCTTTGATGAACCAGTTGTGGACCACTGGTTTGAACATGAAATGACCCAAACTACAAATGAGTCCACGTAAATAAATCAAAATCTATCCGAAATGAATGAAACCTTAGCTGTGATTGGTAGATATATATCGCCGTGGGTATTTTGTAAATACTATGGCATATGCCCTGTAATTTCATTATCTCTTTTTTAGCAGAATAATTATTACATCAGTGACACTTGGTACTTATTGATACCTGGGGTGGCAAAACAATTCAAAGTGTCTTTTCATGCGGATCTGAGAGTGTCTAATGAAAACACTCTGTAAGTCGTTAAAATGCTATGTGACAGTATATTTTCTTTGAGTCATAGTTAATGGCTGGCGTCACACTGTATGTCTGTACACTGGTCCAGTAGTTTGAAACGTTGCTTCTATTACTTTTATTATGAAATGTTACTATGGTCGTCAATGGGATTTGATTTGGTCCAATGATACCTGCAAAAAAAGGCCGCAGTGAAATATCAAGAACAAGAGTTACCGCCCCTTACAGTGAACTCGTTAAAGTGAAACTAACATCATCGACGTTGGTTGTCAACGCATCCTTATTGCTAAAATTAATTTTAATCCTTTCTTCCTGAGTTACCATTTTGACAGAAGAACGAGGAACGTATGTTGTGTAAGCTGTCAATCTAGAAACTGGTTGTTTTGGGTCAATTATATATGATAGGCATCATAGGGTCCAACATTTGCTTGGGCAAATTTTCAAAATGTTTAGAAAATGGGGTACAAGGTCCAGCCTCAGGATCTCAGTACATGCTAACGACGCATCATACAGTGCAGAGTCCACTTTTCGTGCCCCTTAACTGTTACGCCAGGATATCTATTAATAACAACAAAATAAATAAATGTTTATCAGTCTTATCATGTAGCCATTTATCATTACTTTACATATATCTGAAAGGAAGCACAAAGTTGTATCCTCGTGTAATCAGTTTTTGGTCTACTAAGGGGGGAAAGCTTATCCAACTTTTCAAAGTTCGGAGCCCTGGTGACCACCTCAATTCTCAATGAATTTCCAACACTGTATCTATTGCACTAGGAGACTAGTTGACCTAGTAGTCTAGAAAATAAAGTTATTTGTCCCTTTGAAAATCATATTAGTACCCTCCCTCACACTAGTAGTTTGTGTCAAATGTATAACAATAGTTATTATAGTAAGACATGGATATCATATGGTCAATACATAGCTTGCTACCCATTTCTGCTAACAGTGAGGGGTCATATTTTAGTGTATTATTATAATTATTACAGACAGAGCATCACATACCACAGCTTTTGACGTAGCAGTTACAGACCATTTTCTATTGCCGGGTATTTACATGTTGATGTAGTGTAATACCATTTTACTGTGCCAGTTTTGGGGTAGTGTTGTTGAATTATATGACTATATTTCTATTTTTAGAAATAACTGTAAAGGACTATGGCTGAGAAGACAGAAGATTCCAAAGATGTAAGACAACATTAAAATATATGTAGGCCTATGTTGCATGTACATAATTGGATTAATTGTGGGTCATGGGGTCTAGGACCACCCCTCTTTATTGTTTTGTCTCCAACTTTCAGTATAAAATTTGTGAACTGTGTATTTTGAATTCCTGGATCTGCAAACATTATTTTTCTCTACGTATAAACTTTGACCTTAACTGTACAGTGAAGTCAAGAATGGCACACTTTTACCACCAATTAACTTTACATTTAAAGATATATGTTATTTTATGTCTACACTGTATACATAGATTTTTTTAGGACAAAATAGAAGAAAAATATTTTAAAATTATTTTAAGCTGTCTTTGAGGAGTCACTTCTGTTAAGACATAACCTGCTTGAAACACCGGCTTTAAGTAAGTTTATAAAATCAACAAGTACAAAATTACCTGCTTTAGGCATCTGTCTATCTATAGTGGACATTTTTTTACTCTGAATGTTAAAGTTTCATAAAAGTGTGACTATATTCTTGTTTTCTAAGGATTATTACTAATATTAGACCTATGGCATAGTAGCCTTAGCTTATGAGCATAAACTAATCTAATCTAATCCTATCTGAAATTTATCTTGCATATGTACTTGTAAAACATGTTGGCAGGATGTATGTTAAATGGAAACCTCTTTTTATAGGTACTGACTGATGCATCAGAAAACAAAACAGAAAATGTAGATGGTGATAAAAAAGGTAAAATAACAATTTGTTAATTTTTAGGAAAAATGTTTACAAATTAATTTGAATAAATTTCAGTTGTTATGAAGTGTATTTGTTATAGAATTCAGTGTCTAAGTAGTAAAACATGGTAGCTTACTAAGGATGTAATATATATTATAAACTACAGTAAATTTCAAAATAAAGTAATCAAAATATTTTTCTTCTGTATTTTAAATTATGTATTAAGTCAGTCTATTTCCTTCCTTTCAGCATGCACACTTTTAAAATACCTTTTATACATAAAGTTTTATAAAGAATAAAATCCATTTAATATGGCCTGGCATTCAGAAATCTGTTGACCAACATATGTATCAAGTGGGTTCTGTATATCTGACAAATAACTTCTCATTGTAAAGTGACATATATTTACAACTCTTAAAAGTTACAGACATCCAACCAATTGTTTCTGATAGCAGTATGTTCATTTGTGTTTTTCAATGAACAAAATCAAATCACTGTTTATTAATTATTAAAAAAAAAACCAACATTTAATTGAACTAATGGGAAAATGTGTGGGGCAAATTATTCCACAAATAAATAGGTGATTGGCATTTTCTCTATAACAAGTGAAATATCTGAAAGAAAATTGAATTCCTGTATGCTCTAACCGGCCCCATTAACATAGTGGTTAAGCTGTTGGACTCATGGCTTGTAGGTACTGGGATCAAATCTCCGTTGAGGTATGCAATTTTTAATCTCAGTACCAGCTCAAACCCAGAGTGAGTGCTCCACAAGGCTCAGCGGGTAAGTATATGCCACTTGCACTGACTAGTGATTCACAATGGGTTTATCAAAAGCTGTAGTATGTTCTATCCTGGCTGTTGGAAAACGCGTATAAACGAATCCTTACTGCTAATTTCTAATAGTTGCTTATGTGGTAGTAGAAGGTGTCTTCTAAAGACCATGAGTCACAAAACACCATATGTCTGATATCTGAAAAAAATGTGCTGTTGTCGTTAAAGAAAAAATCCTTTCCTTTCCTGTTGGCACTTTAATGATATTTAGGTTTAGTGTTCTGCCTTTTGTTTCATTTATTTTAGCAGATTCCCTGGAACAAAAACTGAAAAATCTGAAATTATCTGAAACTGAAAAACCGGAACAACTCCTACAAGAGGTCACCTTTGAGGGTGTAGCTAAATATATTCTGAGTGACAGGTGTAAACATATTGTTACCATGGTAGGAGCTGGCATTTCCACATGTGAGTTTGAATGACTGTCAATCATGTCAAGTGTATATCATATTTCTTTATTGCATGTTGTGGAAGAGCATATGATGATCCAGTAGTTAATGAAAGTGTCTGAACAAGTTTATTATTTAGACTTTCATCTATAGGAATAGTAAGCTCTCGGATGCTTTGCAGACTTGAAGTCATAAAAGTTCTGAATATTAACAGTTTATATTTTCTAAAAACATTTGATAATCACATCACAGTCTAAAATTAATCATTAACAGCAGGGAAATTTATTTATTTTAGTAATGTTAAATTTTAAAGTGCCTTGTGAATTGTCATCCATAAATTTTACAGTGGTAGATCATTGAACTCTCCAGCTGAAGACAGTGGTTCAAAACCTTTTGGAGGCTGGCTCACACTTGACTATGTGTCAAAATGACCAAATGTTCAACATCCAATAGCCAATGATTAATAAATCAATCTTCTGTAGTGGTGTCGTTTAACAAAATAAACAAAATGTAAATTTTATGTCTTAGTTATTACATTTTTGGTTGAGTTATGTCCCTTAGGCACACATCTTTTATTGTACTTTGAGCTATTTTGGTAACATCATGTGAGTAAATATCTGTAGAGAGAATTAGACACTGTGTAATAGAAATTCAGTGGTGACCCTGATTGAAAAATCTGCTAATCAGCTGGTGATAATTATTTGAACTTTGTACCTATTGGATCATGTCCCTATGCTCTTGAACAATTGTGCATGAACACTAATGCTATTCTATACTTTTTACAGAAATAAAGTCACAGAATTTCATCCAGAACAAAACACAAGTTAAATATACTGTTCCTTTATGGCCAGGCAGTGAATGTGCTACAGATTAAATGTATGTACTTTCAGAAACAGAGACTAGCTGGCTTGGTCAGTTTCTGGCGAATGCTCTTAAGATTTCTGCCACTCCTCCAGAACAGCTCTTGCCTGAAGTGACAATAGAAGGAGTGGCTCAGTATATGTTGAGTGATCGGTGTAAAAATATTATTACTATTGCTGGAGCAGGAATTTCAACATGTGAGATTTTCAATTGTGTGTGATAGACGAGAGCAGTCAGAACATCAGAATACTTCTGTACAGTCATTGTATAGCTTCAGATTCATTGTATAGCTTCAGATTCATTGTATAGCTTCAGATTCATTGTATAGCTTCAGATTCATTGTATAGTTTCAGATTCATTGTATAGTTTCAGATTCATTGTATAGATTCAGATTCATTGTATAGCTTCAGATTCATTGTATAGATTCAGATTCATTGTATAGCTTCAGATTCATTGTATAGATTCAGATTCATTGTATAGTTTCAGATTCATAGTATAGCTTCAGATTCATTGTATAGCTTCAGATTCATTGTATAGATTCAGATTCATTGTATAGCTTCAGATTCATTGTATAGAT
>JAULBS010154543.1:0-16891 GCA_032355785.1 Symmetromphalus regularis
CACAGAGAAACAAAGAGAGAGAGAGAGAGAGAGAGAGAGAGAGAGAGAGAGAGGAGGGAGAGAGAGAGAGAGAGAAAGAGAACACAGAGAACTATAGAGAGCGAGAGCGAGAGAGAGAGAGAGAGAGAGAGAGAGAGAGAGAGAGAGAATGAAAGAGAGAGAGAGAGAGGCAGAGCAATTGTCGCCCACGACTGTGATAGTATACCTTTAATCATAGAAATAAAACACATCCCCATAGTGAAAAAAAGGAGCATGTGCATTTTGGGACAAGATTAGGAAATGACATCAGCTGGCATAAATGGCGGTCCTCTAATTTCCACTTTTTATATGCTCGGTATTTTCCGTAATTACGTCTGTTCACGAAACTTACTCGTGTATAAGAACACGGAATGCCCCGAGCATGAGAGCCAATTAAAACGATTGAACTGCACGTGTGACTGATGATTATCCGCACGTGAAGGCTAGCGTGTCGTCTGCCAATGACGCTCGAGGGAAACGCGCCAGACATCAACGCCTGTTTTCCCGCCATTCAATTCCCCCGCGAATTTTTTTGAAAATATTTCTTTTTGTTCTACCTTATCGACACGTAAATGTTTAATTTGTATTTTCCCAATAGTCCGTTGTAGTTATTTCGATCTAAAACATGTACATGTGTATAATTTATATCAAAAATAAATTATGCCCTCTCCGTTAAGTGCTATTTCGATCTTTTTATATTGGTTTTGCCATTCGATGGATTGAGCCGACTTTGTGTTTCATTATTTTTAGTGGTTCGTTGTAGTGTTACAGATATATCTGGCGAGAACAACCTCTGCAATTAAGAAAATGTCCGCAGCAAAATAAATGCTGTGGAGAAATAGTGTCCACAGCATTTTCCACGGCAATTTTTTTTAAATACATCCAGAAAAAAATTAATCCGTGGCAAAAAAGTGCCGTGGAGAATGAAAAAAATCCGCGGCTATCTCCACGGGCTATTTCAGGGTTTGGAGGATACGCAGGCCCTTAAGCATGGGTCATTTCGGGGTTCGAATCTCATCTCTGGTCATTTTATAATTAAAAAATTTATTTTATTTTCATTGATTTATTCATTATTATTAATATATTCTGAGAAGCATAAATAATGCAAAGGGTATTTAATTGTGTATTGTGTTACAGAAATGCAAAAAGTAAAGTTTGTTTTATTTAACGACATATCTAAAGCACACTGATTTTTATCTTATCATCGGCTACTGGACGTCAATCATAAATTATGGTCATTCTGACATATTTATTTTTAGATGAAACCCACTGACGACACATAGGCTACTCTTTCCGATAAGCAGCAAGGGGTCTCTTACACCCACATTCCCCACAGACAAGACAGCACATACCACGGCCTTTGATGAACCAGTTGTGGACCACTGGTTGGAACGGAAAATAGCCCTAAATGCAAATGGGTCCACTGAGCAAGCGGTCTTTTATATGCACCGTCAAACAGACAGAACAGCACATACAATGACCTTTGAAGAACCAATTGTGGACCACTGGTTAGAACGGAGAATATCCCAAACTGCAAATGGGTCCACCGAGAAGGATCGATCCGATGACCGACTGGTTCACAGGCGGACACGCTACCGCTTGAGCTACATCCTGCTCCATGATCAGGCCCGTACGCAGGATTTTCTTTAATGGGTGCGTTTGTGAAGGCCCGAATGTTTTTTAAACGTTATTATAGTAAATTAGCGTCAATTCAAATTTGCATTTACGGACCTAAACAGAATTGGGGGGGGGGGTGCATGCACATCCGTCGCACCCCCCCTCCTCCCCCCTGCGTAAGGGCCTGTTGATATATACTGAGAAACGCAAAGGATATTTTACTGGATGTTTTGTTATAGAAATGTCATGTCATATACATCAATCATCTTGACAAATATTGTATTGGTAACAAAAGTAACTGAATCAAATAAAAGAAAAACGAAGAATAAAATGCATTTGAAGAAAAAAAAGTTAGTGTTTATTATGATATCTGCATTGAACGTAAAATTCTTTTCGTGGCATTTTGACGTAAGGTAGAAAAGCAAAAGAACTGTTGCTTTTTTGGAAGAGGAGTGGATATATTCAAAAATATTTTCATAATTGAAGACCTGTATATACCTTTTTCTTTGAGTCATAGTTAATGGCAGGCGTCACACATCACGTAATTCTCGAGTCACAAATCACGTAATTCTCGGGTCACAAATCACGTAATTCTTGGGTCACAAATCACGTAATTCTCGGGTCACTAATCACGTAATTCTCGGGTCACAAATCACGTAATTCTCGGGTCACAAATCACGTAATTCTCGGGTCACAAATCACGTAATTATCAGGTGACAAATCACGTAATTATCAGGTGACAAATCACGTAATTCTCGGGTCACAAATCACGTAATTCTCGGGTCAGAGTTCAAGGTGCAGCATCAAATCTATCTATTAATGAAACCTCGGCTGTGATTGGTAGATATATGAGGCAGTGTGTATTTTGTGAATATTATGCCACATGTCCAGTAATTTCTTTATCTTTTTTTAGAATAGTTATTACATCAGTGACACTTGGTACTCGTTGATACCTAGGGTGGGAAAACAATTGCAAAAGACATTTTGTGTGGATATTGGGGTCTCTAATGAAAACACCCTGTAAGTTGTTAAAATGCTATGTGACAGTATATTTTCTTTGAGTCATATTTAATGGCAGGCGTCACACTGTATATGTGTATACTGGGTCCAGTGGTTTGAAATGTTGCTTCTATTACTTTTGTTAAGAAATGTTACTATGGTCGTCAATGGGATTGTATTTGGTCCAATGACATCTGCAATAACCCGGTAACCAACGTCGCGGCCATTTTAAGAAAATGTGGATTTTGTGATGGGTTACCGGGTTATTACAAACATTGAAAATATAACGATATAATTTTATATCAATTAATTTACCGGGTTCTTGCTCTCAACCAAACTGACATTATCGAAAAATTATTATGTACTTTTGTGTTGCTTTAATATAAGTGTCATTATGAAGGTGGTGTTTGTTTTATTAAATTCCGTGTCGTTTACCGGCTATAACGGTACCAAAAACACAAAAATTTCCAAAATGTGGACTACCGAGTTCTTGCTTACAGGTCTTCAATTTACCTGAATTAAAAAAAAAAAAATTGTATTGCTTTAATGTAAGTGTCATTATGAAGGTTGTGTTTGTTTTAATAAATCCAGTGTCGTTTACCGGCTATAATGGTACAAAAAACTCAATATGTCAAAAATGTGGATTACCGGGTTCGTGCACGCAGATCTTCAATTTACGTGAATTATAAACAAATAAATGTAACAACTCCCTCTTCTTACTGATAAATTTGACCATGTCTTATGTGAAACTAGGGATGCAAAGTTCGTATTGCAATATATTGCGATACAGCAAACCCATATTGCAATATATTGCGATACAGCAAACCCATATTGCAATATATTGCGATACAGCAAACCCATATTGCAATACATACCACAATACCGTTTGATTAAAGGCATAGTTCCACAGAATTTAAGGGGCTTTGTTCTCTAAATATTGATTACGAATGAAACTTACATGCATTTGTTATACTTGATCTCATTTTCATATCATGCAAGACATTTTAACTGAACCATGGTATTGGGAATTCAATGTCGTATTGATACATTTTTTAACATTTAAAAATTTCAAATTTCTTGATCGGAACTCCTCGTGGTGCGAACTGAATTGGTACGAAATGTTTGTGAACCACAAAACTATTCAGAAGTTTTAAAATAACTCGAAATATATATGTCACACCTTCACCAAAAAAAACCTTATTTATTTGTGAGCATAATTCATTATTATTTTTAAAATATGGATATAAACGAGATGCAATGGTTATGTAAGTAGTTGAATGAAGTATTTCTGTGGACAAATCAAATGTTTATATTTGAAATTAAAACTTTGTTTGAAAATTAATTATGTCAAGGGCCCGTGGGACTATGCGTTTAATTACCAAGATGTGATAAAGTAATATTTTGATACTTTATTACTAAACATATCTCAGGCAGGCAGACCTGTACCATAAATAACATATAGACACTGTAGATTTATATGTTTCAGTTACATTTAAATTTTATTTTTTTAACTTACTGTCACAGTCATAGGTTTTATAAGTTAATTTTGATGGATACTCATTAGGTAGATATATCACGATACACAAAACCATATTGCGGTATGTATTGCACTCGGAAATATTACACTCCTATCTGTGACCAGTTTTGGGCCAGTTTCTGATTCTGGAAAAATTATTAGTTATCCCAATGGCGATTTTACCCATGTTCAAATAGAGGCTCCAGTTAACTATTTTTCTTGTCATATTTACCATGACATTTGTGTGTTATTTACCTTCGTTATTCTGTTCCATTCTGTAATAATTCTGAATCCAGCATAACCTTGTATCCACTTGACACTCAGCGCTTCATGGCTAGATTTGATAGCCACCACCCCCCACCCCATGTCTCTGTTAGTCCCCCCAATGTTCACTTGCTTCTGCCGTGCCTTTATTTGTCTTTCTAAATCTAACATGAATGCATCACCATCTGTGTTTTGTTTGTTCTATTTTAGCGTTATCCTTACAATGGAAGGCAGCTTATGACCCTGTAGAGGTTCAGGGTTCTACTCTCCACTGGGCTGAAGCGGAGGCCAAACAGGCTCTCACTACTGTAACCCAGCATTTCGGCACTGCCAGTCTGAGAGCAGCTCAGGTGCATTCTCTGCTTGGACAGATTTACACAAAAATGAAAAGGTGTGCTATTTTGATGACTAATATTTAGAAAATTAATTAAGAAAAGGTCTACGGCAAAATAAATGTGTGGAGAAATGGCAATTGTAGCTTAAAGTATGCTATATTTTTAATAAGAAGAAAAAATACAACTTTGAAAAAACGAACATTTAGTCTGTGGGAAAAAAAAATGCCTCAAACGAATCAGAGAATGAAAAACTCAGCAATAATCTTCACAGCATAGCCGAATGCCACAGACAATTTCCGGGGGGTGTTATGCAGGCCTGGTAATGAATTATTGTATAAACACAGTTTTATAGCTGTTAATAGAATTTTCATAAAGAGGATTCACCAATCATTACATGATACAGTGTTAACTTCATATACATTGTTTTTCCACCATTATTTTTTTTCATACACTTCATTTTCTAATGTTATTTATTCAACTCACTTCTGGCATGCAAGAATAAAGTATATAATTATTGCTTGCTTTAAATGAGTGCAGTAAATACATGGGGGAAACAACAGATATGAAATTCTGTATTACGTACAGTCAATAAATATTAATTAAAGCTTTAATAATAATTTAAAAAACACACAAACAGCATGTCTTGGGGCTTTTTTTTAAACAATATTAAACAGCATGTTGAATACTTTGTTTGTAAAGCTAGTTAAACTTTGTAGAATTGTTAAAATGTTGGACATAGCAAATTATATTGCTAAGAACATTACTCATTAGATCATAGCTGCAATGTCATGAAATAGAAGGGGATTGATTGCATGTTTGCAATCATAAAAATAACTGACATTTTACAAAATGCCATTATTACTGTAACATTAAATTTTTAGAAAACGTTTGTCAGTACATCCATCCAAAAACCTTTTATTCTTATGTGGACCAAATGTTTGAATGCTCATAGCCACCAGAACAGGGATGGCAGGGGCAGATACCACCGCCTCAATAATTTGTCCAGAAGCCATTAAAATAATTTTTTGAGTATCTACATTTCAAAATTTTCCAAAGTGTGCATGTCACCGCATCTCTACTAACCCTCAAAATCGCTAGTTCACCTCCCCAGTACTGAAACAGCATCCCAGAAACTTTTTCAAATTGTCTGCATATGTGTGTATGTTTCAGACTGGATGAAGCTGAGCAGAACTTGGTAAAAAGTGTTGACTATATGAAGCTGTGTCAGCCAGCCACTAGCAACTACCTGCTGTTATCCATAGCAACACTTGGCACCTTCTACTCCACTGTACACAAACCCAAGCAGGCCATACCCTTGCTAAGACATGTGGTTGATACAGTTGGTAAGTACAACCATAAGTAGTTCTTTATTGTGCATATAATAGAATTTAAGCAAGTCATATTGTCTATTCTTTTAATACACTGAAGTCTTGTTCAAAGAAAGTGATCAGAATTCCAACTACAAATTCAGCTCTTACAAAATATATTAACAAGTTCAGTACAATCAGGTTTTTTTAACAAAGTATATCACTAAGATACTAAAAATCTAAGTTGCAAATAATGAATTTCTTATATATGTTATAATTACAGGTAAACAGGTAGTTTATAGGGAAAACATTATTTTGAAGACAGGATAACAATGATGTTAAATGTAGGCCTATAATATTTGTATGTAAGCCTATATTTGTAAATGTGTAGACTAGAGAGGGGCTCCTGAGAGACCAGTTGCAATACCAAATCTATTATCCTCTGAAAATAAAGAATTTTATCATTATTATTTAATTGTATACCCTTTGCATTCACCAACATTTCCTATACTGGCCCATGGAAAGGTTCAGTTGATTGGCAAGACAGACACTCTAACTCCGACTTTCATCCTGCTCTCCAACTGAAAAGACGATGCTCACATTTGTCTGATATATGATTTGATCTTTTTTTTCAGAATCAGACGGTTTTTATCTCAAATGGGTTCACTTGTGTTTTGACAACCTGATCTCGGTTCTGCAATCTATGAACAAAAATGCGGAGGCTGGAAAGATCTCACTGCAGCTGTCGGAATGGCTGCTAGACAACCCAAAACCTAAGGGTGAGATCACACTTGATACACTGGATAATCAACCCATGCACTACAGAAAGTTTGTCGACAACCTCGACAAGTGGGTCACTGGAGTTCGGAAAGCATTACAGCAAGGTGATGGACATGCATAGAAACAAGTCCCGTAACTCTAAGTTAAGTTGTAGTAACCTGGCTTGTATTCAGAACCAAATTTCTAACAAGACTAGTTTAATAGAAGACTTGCATGTAAGAACCCAGTAACACACATTTTTGTCATTTTTAGTTGCTACTGTTATACATGTACCTAGTAAAACACAGTGATTTATTAAAACAAACACTACCTTCATATTGACACTCATATTAAAACAATACAAAAGTGCAGAAAATTATTTTTGGATTTTGTCAGTTTGGTTGAGAGCAAGAACCCGGTAACCCATATTGTTATTACTATAAGATAAATATATCATTATATTTTCAATGTTTGTCATAACTTGGTAACCCATCACAAAATCCATATTTTCTCAAAATGGTTGCAACGTGGACGGGTTCTTGCACGCGGATCCTCAATTTTACTTTCATGTTAAAGCTAATGTGAATGTTTGGGACCATTGAAATTGCTACATAACAATTAGGAAGGCTAGCAAATACATACAAATACGTTATGTAATTCTAGTTTTAGTATGAGTTACCTGTCTGTGTTGTAAGTTACAAGATTTAATATGGTCTATGAACTTGGCTAGTTAATGTTTTTGTTTTAGTACCATCCATCTGGTACGATATTTATCTGAATGGTTGTTTAGCAGTTCTGAAAATGTGAATTTCCAAATCTCCAAGTGTAAGAATTTCAGCTAATTTTAACAATTCCAAGACTAGAGTTGGTGTTGTAAGAATTAAAGATGGCAGAATTGTTTGAATAATTTTCATTGAATTCTAATGGGTCAAATGAGCACCCCTAAGGACAAAAGCAAGTCCAGAAACTTTTAATTTTAATACCAATCATATAGCACCAATCAACATTAACGAGGCCAGTTTTTAACATCTTTTGTTAACCAATGTAATTTACCTTGAAACAGTTGTTTGTGTAAGTGAAATAAAGATGTTATTTTGTTTCAGTTAGTAATGCTGACGAGGCTAAAACTGTAAAAGTTTTAGTTTAATTTGATGTTTTTAAGATTTTATTATTTAATTATTGGTTTTCTATTTTAGCATGTGTGATACATAGTTCTGCTTTGTGTTTTTGTAAGATAACAGTAAAATGTGGTATACAGCACTTAAAATACAAAATATAAGTTTTTGTAATATTTAGCATCTGTGATACATAGTTCTGCTTTGTGTTTTTGTTAGGTAGTTAAATGTGGTACACAGCACTTAAAATACAAAATATTAGATTTTGTAATATTTAGCATCTGTGATAAACCTATATCTGCTTTATTGTACACATATTAATTATATGTACCACAATTGTATAGGGTATATGAAGACAAAATCTTCGGTAGTTTTTTGTCTTTTTTTGCAATGTTGAGATTTTGATTTATTTGTATTAAATATACCTCATTACCTGTAGTCAACTGTATATTAAAGGCAAATGCATTTAGTTATGTTTGCTAAAATAATAGCATCTGTGATAGATCACTTTTGTTACATCCTGTATTAGGGCAAACACGAACACTAAAGGCTAGTGTGTTTATTTGGGTGTAACTTTTTTTAATGCATTCTTAGAACCTATTTATACTTATAGCCACTTTTGTTTGGTTCACTGAAGTTTACTCCTGTGATTACATTTATACTCAGGGGAGTACACTGTGTACTGCTGTCATGTATCTGCTTTTGTTTTATTGTTTTTGATATTAGAGATATTAATATTTTACTTACGAATAATAGTATTTTCAGCAATATTTCAATCATGTTTGTTAATTAGTTATTTTAATGTTTTATACCATGTATTTTTCATTATATTGCACTGAAAAAAGAATACATGGATGCTTTTAAATTAAATGAACTTTATATTGTTAACACAGAGCACTGGAATTATTCATTTATTTTTTCCTATTTATCATCACCATACGAGAGGCTAACACACCTCTCTATATCCACATTTGTAATGCACATTTAAAACTATTCATAGATGTATCTGTGATAACATAATCATAGTATGCACTTACACAAAACAGGTCCATAGCCAGGGGGTTCGGACAATCCTCCCCACATTATTGAGAGTTCCGCTAAAATGATATATATATACATACATATTACTTTGTTTCATTTTTTTTTTAATTGGTGAATTTCATCTACATGAAATTTTGATCCCTCCCCCCACTAAACTTGCTGGCTACAGGCCTGCAAAACTTCACAAATGCTAGTCACTTGCTGAATGTTTCTTCACAAATATTGACATTTCACTCTTGTTTTATAGTTTAGGCAAAATTAATCATTTTTGTGATATTTTTAATGTTTTATTGTGTTATATATAAAATTGCACTTTTTTTTTTTATATGGCAAAATTAATCATTTTTGTAATGCATGTATGTATATATATATATATATATGTCTGCATTTTTAATGTTTTATTGTTTCATATATAAAATTTTATGTTTTATTTTTATTTAATTTCTACATTATTTTATCTTTTAATAATCATACATAATGTAGTCTAATAACTTAGACTGAGATAGTGCATGTATTTATTATGTTTTGTTATTATGTTGAATAATGAAATGCTTGGTTGTTAAAAGTTTTTCTTAGTTTTTATAAATGTCTGTGTTGTTTGTTGTAAAATGCATTTGAAGCCATTACAAAAATCAGAAACATCAAAATCAAATTGAATTTTGCAACAGATACATAAACAAGAAATTAATTATAATTAATGGTTCAAAAAGTTATAATACCAGTATGTATCTTAAAATGTCTAGTAATTAAGTTCAGTACATGTAACTGTAATACATAAGGCTCAGTTAGCCAGCCAGCAAATTTCAGTATTTATCTATTTAAATTAAATGTGTATCCCTAGATCTTATTCAAATCAATACCAATGCCCTAGATCTTATTCAAATCAATACCAATGCCCAGAAGTTATTTTTCTTTGAAAATATTTTTATTAAAAACAGATGATTTATTTTAAGGCCGTTTCATACTCAAACAGATAATTTGGTAAAACTGCTTCTTTTAAAATTAGGAAGCTTTCTTTTAGCCACTTTGCACTAAATCTGATCACTTAAAATATAAATTCAACCTGTGTATAACGCTGTCACAATTGTAAAACTGTTCCAAGTAAAATCTCAACAGAAATCTAAAAATGTTAAAACCAGTATTCTATGTAATTAAACCATGATGTATGTTCTAATCCTTTTTAAACAATTAGTTAACAATCAACAAAATGTTTAATATTACCCCCAACCCAGCCCCCATGTGTTTATCTATATTGAAAATAAAAATAAATCCATGCTCATATAATAATGTATGACAAAAAACAATGGTACATTCTTGAAAACCATTTGGAAATTTTAAGTTTTTTCTCCCAATTTTCCGGTTTCTTTTTGCATTTTACTGTACTTATTCAATAAGGAAAAAAATGACAAATTTATTTGAAGTATAAATAGCAAAGGGTGTAATTTTTTACGTATCGTACGTTCAACCCATTATCCAAACAAAATATGAACCTCCTTTTCAAATCCGTTAAAATAAAACCTCTTCACCACAGTTCCTCCATTTTTAAAAGCTGTATATGAATCTGATATATCATCCACACTTAAAATATATTAACATATATAGTTGTTCACTGTATTTGTGTAGAAAGCCTGCCAGGAGAATAGCTTTGTGCTGAATTGACTCACATAAATAAAATATTGTTACAATTATTGTTGTTGTTATTATTAACAAGTCAAACATTGTGTTTCCATCATGACCTACTCAACAGTAAGTTTACAAACTCTTTGGACCAATTTCTCGTCGACTTTTCAATCTCAATTCTTAGTTTAAACAGTATCCACACGTGTTAAAAGAATGGGTTGAACTGTAGATCATGGCTGAACCGTCAATGAGAAACTGGGCCCTAGTCTAAATGAATCAGTTGATTTCTTCACAATGCTCGTTCCTTTATGTACTGTTCTTTGATGTTACTTGAGAGATGAACATTATAATGCACACAGATCAATTAAAGAACCTCATAATACAACAGGCTTTTTTTTAAATGAAAAAACAACTTTATTTAGCCAACAGTAAATCGGTTATGCAAAATAAATTTGGATAACCGATGCACGAACAAAACAATTTGTGCAGGCCTGAAAAATACAAAATAATGAAGTGCTGCTGTGAGGTAATCATTTATACATTCCGTATAAATTTATATTCTATAAACATTAATTGTGCTACAAAATGTATCATACCTCAACTATTATGAGTTGATTCATTTTAAAGCAGCCAACATGGATTTCAGATGGATAACACATAATAAAAACATTCATTGGTAGATTTCTTTATTCATAAAGTAAAAACAGCTATTACATCTATTGCTTACAAACAAAGCTGTCATATTTGGCAGTGATTAGATAACAAGAAATATCAGCTTAACCGCAATGTTTGCCAAATGACGTCTTATTAACAGTCATTTCTTATTCAAACACATGCTTTTACATTTTGATTTGTTTTGTTTAATGACACCACTAGAGGACATAGATTTATTAATCATTGGCTACTGGATGTCAAATATTTGATTATTTTGACACATAGTCAAGTGTGAGCCAGCCTTCGACAGGTTTTGAACCACTGTCATCAGCTTGAGAGTCCAATGTCCTACCGCTGGACCATTGAGGATCTGCATTTACCTTTTGGCAATTTGGTTTAAATCTGTAGGGCTGATTTATGTGCAGGTAATGGTGGGTTAAAGCATAGGCTAATGCATTGAGTGTTTCATGTGCACAGGTTTCAGTAAACTGATGTTAATACAGTTACAACTGCACTGCATGTGAAATGCCTCCAGTCTGAAATTGAAATGTGTATTATTTGATAGGTTCAGCTAGCACATACATTGCATGTGTATATTATTAAAAAATCCTCAGTTTCCATGGATGTACTATATTTTCATTGTCTAGCAATGAATATTTGTTTATAAGTATTGAGATGTACGTGTGGCCACAACTTACTTAGCTGTGTACTAACACATACACATATACGAAAACAGAGCACACAGCTCAACCTCTGTTATTAGTAATGGGGTGTTGTTTTGTGGAAATAAAGAAAATGAGATTGCAACATTCCTGAGTGTGGCTAGCACACATTAAATAAAGTGTTTCAAAGTTTTGTCTGTATTTATCTTTATTTTTATTTATCTGCCTTTTAATGAGAAACAGGATTTTCATCAGTTATTCATCAACTTCTTTCATTGCATAAATTCAGTTATGTTCCTAATTGGTAGAACTTTAAGTAACACCATACTATACACATGTGGAAAATAGCACAAGCATTTTTGACCATCACTTTCCATCAGAAAGCCACCATAATTATTCTATGTAACAAACTTGTCAAAAATATGAAAATAACTATCACATATACTGTAAATAATTTATGAAAGGTTATTATTGTCCAACAAAGTATAAAATTTACTGCAAAACTTTGATGTCTTTATTCAAATCAAATCTACAAAACATAAAATGGATGGACATAAAAATGTAAACTTGTATTAACTGAAGCCACATCTTGGATACAAATGTTTGTTCAGTTAAACTGCAGGATCTTTCCTCACCATGTTATCATACTTATGCAATCATAGCAAACACAATATGGATATAATTTGGACACAAATAAATTGTATATAAATGATCATATCAAAGAATAGAAAAACATATAAACTGATTTAATTATTCCAGCATATTCACAATAAATTTGGGAAAAGTCACAAAAATAAATGTTTTATATTCCGGTTCATTCACCTTGCACATAGTTTTTAGTGGATAATTTTAGTTTTCTTCAGTTTGAAGAAACATGGTAAGCATTTTTGGAAATAGCAGAAAAATCCCATTTTCTGTTTTAATTTTAATAAATAATTTTGAGAATTAAAAAAGAAAGAGAAAAAATGTGTTTTTAAACATTTTCATTACCATAGCAACCACATACTTCAACAAATATTACTGCATGAAATATTTAAAAAATTTGTTCTGTCATTGTCTTGCTATATTGTAGATGTGTTATATTTAATAATAGCCATAGGAAACAGTTGTAATTTGACCATTTTTACAAATATCCCCATTTTTTTTGAAATGGATGAAAGATGGCTACCTGAATAAATACATTTTACAAACCTTTCATTTATTATATGGTAATAAAGTTATACAACAAGAATTAAATATTTTATTATTCAACTTTTATTACAGTGCTTGGTCGCTATGGTTATTAAAATGGCTACCAAAATGTTCAATAATTTTTTTTAAATGCTAAAATTCTTATATTTGCTTCCATTTCTTTAATTATTAATATATTAACAAAATTTATCATGATCCTAAAATGCTAACCTTTTTTGTCTAAGTTACCTCAATCAAACGTGATCCACGAAAAACAATTTACACCATCAATAAAACAGACTATAAATTATTATAGGAAAATGTTGATTTGTTTCTAACTGAAAGACAAATGTAAATGTGAATTTGATAAAATGTAGTTTTTTAAATACTACATATGTACAAATCACACATCATGAAACAATCCTGCTTCTTAAATACTCAAGTACTGCCGGTGTTCCTTTAGCGATGATTGCGGGCCTTGGATTTCTGCACGGGTTGCCACTGAGCTGCAGAGACCTAAATGAATCGAAATATAAAAAAAAGATTTAGAATATACAAAACTGAAATATGTATTGTCTCAGTTTAAAATTAAAATAACTTGCAGGTTTAGTTAATTGGAATTTCCTAATTGATACCAGTTTCATAATGAAGTCTGGTTTGGCACAGAAAGTGGGTATCACTTTCACTTTAAAATAGCAGGCATGGTACTGACAAAAAATGGTTTTCGTGGAAAGATGTCACCTCTCATGATGAGAAGAAGAATAGCTTTAATATGACCATGTGCCATGCATAGATGACGATGACTGCACATGTGTGAAAGCTACCATACACTTCCTATTCCTTAGCCTTTGCTGGGTTCAGGACACAATTGCTAGCTAGACTAGGTTTTACACTTCGTGTTAAACCCAATGAGAACATTTGGAACCAGTGAAATTGCTGTGTATGCTATCTTGTCCTGAATGCAAGGCTGAAGATGCATGGACACCACCCCCATACAGAACATAAAAAGCAATGAATAGTAAAATATAAAAACACAAAAATGAAAATAGCTATTAAAGTAACATGGGTGAAAGAACATACTTGAGAGAACGACATTTTCCAAGCTCTGGTGGGATTTGGCTACAGTTATTATTTTGTAAATCAAGCGTCGCCAGCACAGGAAGTTTTTGAAGTCCAACAGCATCAATTGTGTCTATTTGATTGTCAGCTGCAAATAGTATTTCTAATTTCTTCAGTTCAAACAGTACACGTGGTAGTCGAGTGAATCTGAGAATAGAAATTATATAAAAATACTACCTTAGTTTTTCCAGTTCATAATAGTACCTTTGAAATTGCATGCGGCAATCAGAAATGCCATGGAGATTGCCACAGAGTTTTTCATTCTCTGTGGTACATTTTTGCAGTGAATTTTTTCCTAAGCAAACTCAAAGCTGGAGATGTGTGAATGCTAAAACTGCCTTGGAAAATGGCATGGATACTATTTCTCCACAGCATTTATTTTGCAGTGAACTTTTTCTTAATTGAAAATATGAAACAGTACAGGTGGTAGTCAAGTGATATGTGAGAACAGAAATCCTACAAAAATACTATCTTGGTTTCTTTAGTTGAAACAAAATGGGTAGTAGTCAAGTGAATCTTAAAAAAGACTTTATATAAAAATACAATTTAAGTTTATTCAGTCATATTAGTTTAAAAGGCCAATAATTACCTGTTGTTGGAAATAACAATTTCTCTCATATTTTCAAGAACATCCATATCAGGTGGCAAGTCTGATAACACGTTACACCTGAAACAGAAGAAAGACGACATGTTTATAAGTATGATACACAAACATCCACAAGCAATAAATCAAACTATCTCAAAAATAACCAGATGATAAGATACTCCAGCGTCACAATAACCATGATAAACAATACATAAACTAGGTGCTAATTGTCTTCATCTGCAGATCAACATCTTTGTCAGTGTTGTAAGTATTTTTAATTAGAAAATAGATTTATATTATATATGTTTATACTCCCTGGATCCTCTCTATCCTGACAAATTGAATTAAACATTCCTTAAAAAATATGTAATATAAATGTACTACAGTGATAAGCTCAGGGGTACCAGTGAGAAAAAAGAAAAATCCCTGAAAAACTAGGAAGGTTCGAGAACATGACCTTGCACTACCACCACCATCCCCAGGGGCAGTTCCAGCAATTGTGAATAGAAGGGGGTGTTCAACTTTGGAGGGCAAAGCCCGACCTTGTAATTGCTGCGTTGGCCTGTACTTGCACTTAGGGTTTTATAAGAAAAATGTTCATAGCCTGCATCCACCCACCCCCTGGAAATGTTTTGAAACTTAGGATTAAAATGGTGCAATCTGGCACATACTTTGACACGTTTTGATCTTTAAATTCACACTGGTTTTTAGGTGCGCACTAACTTCCAGATTAACAAATAATGAAAATTAATATTCTCTCTCACTCACCATCAATAACAACATCAACAAAATTTTCTCTGAAATGGAAATTCAGTTTTCATTGAAATCAGCAGTTTTGCTGAGAAATTATGAGTCAGCTTACATCATGTGATAAAATGAAAGATACAGATTACTTGATAATCTGTTCAAATAAATATTTCTTGTAACTAATACATACCTCAGATCAAGAGTGGTTAAGCGAAGATAAAGACAAATATCAGGACTTAGTGATGACAGCTTGTTGTAACCAAGATTTAATTCCTTCAGAGTTTTCCCAACTAGAACCAAGCTACAATTAGAACAAAACAAACCACAGTAGAATCCTCTTAATTGTATAGACATTTTGCCCAAATAGATTCTGCAATTTACAGAATTATTCTTTTATTAGAAATGCTCATTTAAAATCATGTTACTATTTTTGTACTATCTGATATAAGTACATTTATCAAACAGTGATCACAAAATCACAAATATTTAATACATGTAACCTGGATCCTATAACAGATGCAAAAATAGTATACAGTTACACTTATTTTGTGGTCATTTTGTAATTATTTGATAAAAATATTAAGATCTACCATGGTTTTTAGTACTCTGGAAGAAACAAATTAATTTTTCAACATTTTCTTTTGCAATTAACCAGACATTACAAAGAAAGCATATGGTCGGGATCTAAATAGTATTTACGACCAGATTTTACACCTAATATTATTTTAAACCTGCAGATATTGTCTATTATCCCAGGTATTTTTTTGTTTATTATTACAATGTTCTAAGTAAAATATATCTATATCATCTTAATACTGAAATATCTGTAAAATGTACATAACCACAGATTTAATTTTAAAAAATTAATCTTTTCTGCCCAAATTTTGTTTAATTTTATTTTTTTATATAAGATAGTTTTTGATTTGATCTATAGGTTTTATAGCTTGCCAGCCTAACAAGTTTTTATTTTATCAAACACATGTGTATAATGATAATTTCATAGGACATGCATCTAAACAATGACCAACAGTTTTCAAATTATGTGACGTACATAGAATTCCAGCAAATCTAAAACACAATTACTTTCTTTCACAGCAATTCATTTAAGACAAATCATCAATGTTCAGTAATTGAATTTATATATTCATTATTAACAGTATGTATATTAGGAAGAGATGTGAATCAGATTGGTTTAAAAAGACAATTCATGACATACTGTAAGGCATACATGGTTAGTAATGTGGCCATTTATTTTGTCTACTGTTGATAATAATAATTAGGTAAGTAAAACACAATTACTTTCTTTCACAGCAATTCATTTAAGACAAATCATCAATGTTCAGTAATTGAATTTATATATTC
>JAULBS010154544.1:0-11962 GCA_032355785.1 Symmetromphalus regularis
GACTTGTTTTGTACTTATTTTGTCAAATCTTTTGTGTATGTGACAGCGGTTTGTTTACATTTTCTATGCTAAAATGGGCGACATCATAGATCTTCCACAAAGCATACGCTTCGTCCGATCTATGCACCCACCGAAACAGGTTCCTCACCGAAACAGGGCACCCGAAGATAACCCTCGTGATGCTTCTAAAACTTATAGTCAAAATTATTAATCACACAGTTAGACAAGATTCCTGAAAAAGTTTCATTTAGGATCATTTTTGTTCCTAAATATGTTGGTTTCCTTCTAAATTGCAAAACAAAATGGCTACCATATTTCCTGATTTTTATTGTAAAATCAGCAGAATAATAAAGCTCACTTAACTACAAAATAAAAAAAATTCTACCATCAAATATTCAGCAATGAATCCAAAATGGCGGTCTGTACTTACTCTAATATAACTCCTTTTTTTCAGTAAAATTATTTAAACTTTAAATTTTATAATGCAAATACTATACAAATAGTAGTGTACTACCTATGTATACAGATTAAATGATGGCTTTCAAAGTTCAGATCACACTATATACAGAAACACTTTGAAAACGAATCACCCAATGTGAAGTAAAGAACAGCGTGTCAGTGTATATTAGTATCCATACCTGCACTCTGGCCTCTGAGAGGCTAGTTTTGGTGGCCAGATGTTCTCGCATGGTCACACCAGGGTAGTGCGTCTTGTGAAACTCCCTCTCCAGAATGTCCAACTGATCCTGGCTAAACGTTGTTCTGTTACGACGCAATTTCTGCGAACTTCCCATGTCGTCAGTTCCGCCATCCTCCTTAGTGTCTGTAAAATACAAGACACCGAAGAACATTTAAAGGAGCAAAACCATGTTTTTTTTTTTATCAAATCAGAGGCGTTGGAACCAGGGGTCTGGTCCTTATTCATCATTGAATTATTCACCGGTAAATTCTGATGTTCAGAAACGCAAGCCGCCTGTCCCTCCCTCCCCCACCCGCATCCCAAAATGTGAACTTCGTTCTAACGCTCCTGCAAATAAAAAATATATATTTTACATATATAATATTATAGCGATGATGATGATAATGATAATAATTTATTGGAAATATTCAAAGAAGCCAAATAATGTTTTATATATCTTTCACGCATATATTAAACATATGGTAATATTAAACATGGGAGAGAGCTGAATAAAATACTTGAAGAAACAAAACATTATAAAGTTTCACTGTTAATTACTATTACAGAAGTCAATTAATTATCTATGTAAGAACTTGCAGGCTTTTAATTAGTTCAACAAAATCACCTTCGAATAATTTTAATTCACGTCAGTGCAACATACTGTGAATTCTAGGTGAGTAACCCAAATTATACGAATCATATACATGTGCATTAACTGATAAGACATTATTTTTGTATATTATTACTTTCTGTAATAAATGACATTTAATTTATTTAATATTTGTTTAACGACCCCCCAGCACAAAAATAAATATGAATATTGTGGGTTAAATACATATATTACCATCGTCTTCTAAATGGTTATCTTCTAAACCAGGATCAGTGGTGCTGGGTTCGTATACGCTTGGCGTCTTCAACAAAGGGAGAGCACGCTGTATTGTAGGTGGCGCTAGGGACGGCGTCCACATTGGTTGATACAAGGGATGTAACATCTGTGACGCCATCTGAGCATATTCCGATGCTGCTCGCTCTGCAGCTCGATTTCGCAATATTCTGTTAATGGAGCTAACACTTGGAAGATTGCTTTCATTGCAGATACCTTTAACAAGGATTATTTTTTTTAAAATAAATAATAATAATAATTAGTATTTTTAAAAATAATAATTAATAATAATAATGATAATAACACAGAATGTGATATTTAAAATTGGCCATTAACTCGTTCAGCGCCCCAGGGTAGCATACAAATATGTCGCACATTTAAATAAATAGAACTCTTTAGAACTATCGCAAAGCATGTGCACTAAGCTTTTAGCTGTTACCGTTCTATGAGGACTGTTACAACTGATTGCGCCCTCGGAAGGCTTTGTGTTTAATTGTGCTTTCTACTGTATTATCAGTTAGGCTACAATATCATTTTGTTTTGTTTGCATTACTCTATATTGGCGTGATTAATTTTTGACTATATTGATGTGATTAAAAGACCTTTAGTGAGCAAAAACGTCTCGTATATCATTACTTTCTACCAGGACGATTTTGACTGAAAAATATTTGACACGGTGTGATACCAAATTTGTACATTATTCATGTTTTGTTCTTTGGTGTTTTGTGGGATTGGGAAGCTGAATCCAGTGCTGCGGCACGTTGTCATACCACCGCATCATAAAACAAAATTACTCAAAGATCCAACTGTGACATTCTGAAGTAAATAATTACTGCCAAGTTTGAGGCAGATATTTTGAAAAAGAAAGAAATGAAAAGTTTTCCTAATTTTTGTAATTTGTCTCCTTAGAAATGCGCTTTGCTGACGTAAACCTACACTGTAAGCCAGTGCCTCAACATATTTCATTTCTGTTTCATTTAGACAATGCAGAAAGAATCCAGACACACATTCATCATTGATTTTAGTGACTAGTCGATTTTTGTGTGTGTGATTTAATGTCCTTTGTTTTTAACCGCATTTGACGTCTACAATTGGCATTAGAGATGGGGCCCACAAAATTGAAGGCTGTAACTCTGGTGCATCCGAAAGGATTCTTTTGGAACAAGTAGAAACGTGTTCAGAACACCTTAAGGAACATTTTAGGACTAGTCTAGCAGAATACTGTGGGTGGTGCACGATATATCAAAGTTACCTCTCAAGACTACTTGCACGTATAATGTGAATACGACAGTATATTGCGATGTTATTAAAGAAATATTCTTGTTCACGCCACATTAAATTCGTAAAATCACATACCATCCACCTGTAGCTTGTCTCTGATTTCCCAAGCAAACATCGTTGGGTTATTCCTCTTTAGTTCCTCAATTTTTGTCACAACAGAGGGCGTTGCTACTTTAGGCTTACTTCCGCCAATACTGCTAGACCGGAAGGCCAGCGGATCACAAATCCTGCCTGAAATTATAAAAGCAATATGATAACTAACAATTGTACCAAACCAGGAATAACTTTATCTCGCCTCCATGTAAAATTCTTTAATCGGCTCGGGGTAAAAGAACACAGAGGGTGCATAAAAAGCCATATACCCCTCGTGACACTTCTACAACTTATAATATAGTTTAACATGTCGACAAGATAAATTCGTTGTAGTAGCATCTCTCGGGGTATATGGCTTCGGCTCGGGATAAAAGAACACACAGAGGGTGCATAAAAAGCCATATACCGCTCGTGATACTTCTACAACTTATAATATAGTTTAACATGTCGACAAGATAAATTCGTTGTAGTAGCATCTCTCGGAGTATATGGCTTCGGCTCGGGATAAAAGAACACACAGAGGGTGCATAAAAAGCCACATAACCCTCGTGATGCTTCTACAACTTATATTAATTTTCGCGTGTATTTTCCGCCATCTTGGACATTATGTGACTAATTCAGTTTCCAGACCGGTGATTACTGCTTACTGCTATACTTTGTTCCATTATACATGCTGCTTGGGGGAACTAGGGGCGATTATAAATATATACAGAGGTCAATTAAACTGATTTGTTGCCATCCTAATTGTATTTTGTATTAATTACCAGAATTCAGTGATGCATTCTTACGGACTGAATTGTTTATTCTGTTGTTAAAATGTAGCTAATATAGAGTATTTACACATAGCTTTATAAAAGAAATATGGATTTATAATAATATAGAAAAAAATGATATGAATGTTAACAAATTTGTTCATTTTGTAGCACTTTGAGAGGCAGATGTAACAGACGAATTCAAATTAGAACTGGGAAGGAATCGTAATTATAACCTGGCAGTCAAATAATTAAAAGCATGCCAGGAAGCTTGCCATCCACCCCCACCCAAAATAAAAAAATCTCTTGGATATGTTATTATACTCGACCATCTTCATTTTACCTATAGTCTGTTTGCGCTACTTGGAACATGGTTTTTGACGAATAAAAAAACAAAATATATACTTACATCATTAATGTTGATATTTTTCGAAATTAAAAAAATGTCCTCTTTTTTGTGTAGGTTAGTTTGTCCATTGGTTCTACAATGTTTAAACCGCAGTCAAAAGTATTTTTTTTACCTTTCGAGCCGGCGTTAATTTGACCGCCATTTTGCAGAAGTCGGACAAATCTATATAGACTGGGGATGTTAGGTAATTATTTGTATAATGTATTTTTATGGTACGCAGTTATTATTTTATAAACATATTTATTTTAACTTATTATCAATGCCATATTTGCAAAAACATTATTTATTAAAGCAAAAACGATGAACAAGATACGAATATTACCGGAAATGGCCGAAATGTTTCGAATGTTAAAATGGACAGTTACCCTTCTTTGTAATGCTGTCGTCTGATGAGACTTGTCAATGCTGTGCAATATCATTGATTTTAATATAGGAGTGAATGAGTAATATTTTAAATCATTATTTAAAAAAGTAATGAAAAAAATTGGAACATAGGACTTTTTTTCTATTTCCAAAACTCTAGTCGTTTTTCGCCTAGGTTCGCGCAAACTAAAGTAATCAACAAAAATCCATGTTCAAAGTAGCGTAAACAGACTATAGTATAAGAAATGCATATTTAGACCACAAAATCCCTTAACTTCCGTGGGCCTATGTCTTTAAACGATCATTTCGTTTCAAATTACACGCTATGCTTAAGACGTCACTTTTTCTCTCCTTCCTTTCCTTTTTTCATCTTTATTTAATTCCTGTGTTGTGTTTTTTTGTATCACCTCACCGACTACGTTCGAGGAACAGTGCGTATAAACAGCTTTGTTTGCCGTGTTGGCCGCATGTCAAATACTGCATTGAACGATCTCACCTCCACAGAAAATCCTTGCAATTCGTTCCAACGACTTAAATCCACAGTTACAGCGGTGTTGGCCGAACATCACACTGCCGAGTCCGCCCTCTGCGCACAGTCGGCTAATACAGATCGATGGTCTGAACGCGGAAAGCTGGTGGCAACAGCACGCAGTGTGAACAAGTCTTTACCAGTCACCAGAAACCACAAAAACAGAAATCTTTGAACGAACCACACGTGGACTATGTTATAAAACGCCAACAATTAAATGGGATTCAATTTGTTCAACAAACCTTAAGGGTTGTAGAGATTTAAAAAAAGTTTTTCATTTGTGGACTAAAGATCCTGCCAACCTTTTTGTGATATACGTTCGAGAATGATTTCAAGAGAACACGTGGACTAATGTTACAAAACACCAACAGTTTAAATGGAATTCAATTTGTTCAACAAAACGTCAGGACTGAGGAGATTTAAAAAAGTGTTTTCGTTTGTGGATTAAAGAACCTGGCAATCTTTTCTTGACATACAAACGCAAATTATTTCAAGAACACGTCGACTAATATTACAAAACACCAACAATTTAAATGGAATTCAATTTGTTCAACAAACCTTCTAGGCTGTGGAGATTTAAAAAAGTGTTTTCGTTTGTGGACTAAAGAACATGGCAACCTTTTCGTGATATACAATAGCAAATTATTTCAAGAACACGTGGACTAATGTTGTGATACATCAGCAGGTAAATGGACTTCATTCAACAAATCACCAGTTGTTCCTTAGCAGTGTTTTTTTTTGTTTTCAGTCTTAACTCAATGATTTTGTGAACCATTTCCAACTATACAGGCGTGAATTCTTTCAAGTCCAGAGAACAACATTTAACTATTACCATAAAACATCACAAGATAAATGGACTTCATTCAACAAATCTTCAGAGTAATTCCTGATCAGTGTTTTCTTTTAACCTTTTAATTTGTTGTAAAAATATTCTGTGAATCATTACCCTCCATCTATAGTTGGTAATTCTCAAAGAAAACATGCGAACTATTGTTGTAAAACATCAGCAAGCAAAATGGATTTGATTCAACAAATCACCAATATTGTTAGTTAGCATTGGACCTTTTTCAGCATTAACTCGGAGATTTTGTGAACCATTTCCAACTATACAGGCGTGAATTCTTTCGAGTAAAGAGAATAGCACTCAACTACTACTGTAAAACATCTGTAAA
This sequence comes from Symmetromphalus regularis, assembly GCA_032355785.1. Taxonomy (NCBI): domain Eukaryota; kingdom Metazoa; phylum Mollusca; class Gastropoda; order Neomphalida; family Neomphalidae; genus Symmetromphalus; species Symmetromphalus regularis. The sequence goes on from JAULBS010154544.1 coordinate 6,162, forward strand.
GTAAAAGGATTTCTTTCAACAAATCACCAGACTTTTTTCAACCTTAACTAAAAAATTCCATGAACCATTTCTAACTATACAGGCAGAATTCTTTCAATACTACACTTAACAATTACTATAAAACATCTGCAATAAACTGGAGTTCATTAAACAAATCACTAGAGTTGTTCTTTAGCAGTATGCAAGAAATTGGAGTTCATTAAACAAATCACTAGAGTTGTTCTTTAGCAGTATGCAAGAAATTGGAGTTCATTAAACAAATCGCTAAGGCTGTTCTTTAGCAGTATGATTTGTTTTAACCTAAACTATTATGTGATGTTCTACGAACCTTTTCCTTTAATAAGATTGGGACTCCAAATATCAACAACATATTCTACGAAACATCATTAACTATTTGGAATTCATTGGAGAAAGTACCAGTTGTTACTAATTTTATTTTTTAACAATGGACCATTTTAATCTTTAATTCTAATTCACCAAGTTGTCAATGAAACATTTTGTTACCATACGAACGTGAATTCTTTCAATAAAACAGAACAGAAGCAATTAAACGGAATTTATTCAACAGATCTCTAGGAATATTTCTTGTTTTATTCCTTGAATGTGGAACTTTTTCACCTTTAACTTTTATATAAAATATTCTGTGAATTCTGTCTTACCAAACGGTCGTGAGTTATTTCAACAGAGCAACTAAATTAATTAGTTCATAAGAACTCCAGGACTTTGACCATTTCATTCCTTATTGGTGGAACATTTTAACCTTTAACTTTAATGCACCAGATATCCTGTTAACTATCTCCTATGGCGAGATGTGGAATAACGGTGTTTTGACGATAAGTTAAACCCGGAATTACGGCTCTTGTGATTGGTTCGAGCGTCATGTCGCTGAGACAATGGATGTGATTAGCAAACGGTGATTATAAGCGGGTCAGCGTTTGATGGAGCACTTGATCAGACGACATGTCACATCTGCCCGTACTCGCCGAGGTCTCACCACACAGAAAGGAAATCGCCTTCAGTTCTTGTGGAAATTTAGTTTATTCTCGCTGGTAGAAATAGAAAGGAGAGAGAGAAAAAAGCCCAATTACTTAAAGAAAGTAAATTGAAATGACAAGATGAGATTGTGAGGAATATTTATTGAAATAACTAATTTAAAAAAAAGAAAAGAAATCTACTAATAGACTCAGTTTGAAATATTAAAAAGTCACAAGAAGTATATTTTTGATTTGAGATTATCGTTTTAATTTTCATTCTGTTTTAACTATACTTTAAAATTGTTTCCTAAAGGGTTAGGAACATTTCACACTGAACGTTTTTTTAAATTATGTATTTTGAATGGTAATATTTTTTTTTTCAGCTTTAATCTTAATAATTCTTGTCACATAACGGCTAAGAAAATTTTACTCACAAGTTCTGTTCTGAGAAAAATATCAAACCAACAATCATTTGTTTACGTATGTGTTTATTGATTGCCCACTTACCACAAACAAACTTTAATTACAGTCCGAGCTTTTATACGTTTATACAACCAACATCCATTAACCAAACAACATAATCTAGCTGTTGAAACACGCTGACACAAGCAAACACAAGGCGATAACAACAATTATCACTTCGTTTGGAGAATACACTCGGGAAATATATAAAAGTTCACTGACCGAGACATTTATTAGATCGACAACAAAACACTCCTATCTGATTCTTAAAATCTCCTTTAAACTTTTAATTTAATGTATCTGTCTTCCGTGTTTACTTACATTTATGATCAACACTGTGAGTATTTGCGAGGACAGGAATAGGCCGTGTGTGAAATCGTTAAGATAGAGACTGTGTCATGTGTGTCTTTCAAGCATAACGGAAATCTTTGACGTCTGCGATATCCAGTCACAGAGCAGTTGATTCGGATAGGCGTATCGACGCAAATTCTTACGTGTTTCATTGCGATATTTTTATAACCACACACAACTCGCAAGTACCTGCAACCGTCACACAAAGCCACCGGCTCTCGTTGTTAATACGAAATAGCAAAATCAATGCCGTCCTGTTAGCGCGGGAAACAGTCCGACACAGTGGAACCCACGTCTGCTTGACAAGAAGTTTAAAGGACGCTAGCAGACGACATCTGAGGGGAAAAGACGATAACAAGCGATAAAGAGGATACGAATTATACGACTGAACAAGACAATACACGATAATAGCCGACAACACACGAAACCGTAACATTACAGACGACATAAACGAAATCGGATGATAGCAGACGTTAATAATTGTTCAATAACAGAAGATGTCATACGATAACAAAATACAGCTGAATTTGACATAAGAAAGCAGAGGATTACAGGAAAATACCACTTACAATAGCGGATTATAACATACGTTAGTAAGGGATAACCTACGATAGTAAAGATAACGTACTATTGTAGAGGATAACGTACGATAGAGGAAAACGTACAACACCCGAATACATACGATAGTGAATTATAACGTACGATAGTGAATGATAACGTACGATAGTAGAGTGAAAGTTCGACAGCAGATGATAACGTAACAGCCGAGGATAACATACGATACCACAGTATATGTATAATAATTAAGGATAACGTAACATAACATAGGATAGCATCCAATATAAGAGGAATTCAAATGATAACACGCAGTAGCATACAACAACAGAGGATCTAGATAACATATGATAACAGAAAATAAAATACGATATCAGGCAATTACGTTTAAATCTTCATGACAAACGATAACAGTTGATGTTAAACTACAACGGATTACAAAGGATAACATGCGATAGCAGATGATAACAACTAATCGAGGATAACAAACGAAAACAGAGGATAACATTCTAAGCCAGAGGATAACGTACAACAGCAAATGATAACGTACAACAGCAAATGATAACGTACTACAGTGTTTAATATTCGAAAACGGAAAATGATATATCTCATATGGTAACGTACGATTACAGAAGATAATGCATGGATGCAGAGCGTAATATACGAAAAAAGGATAACGTACCATAATATATGTAACGTACGCTTGTAGAGGATAACGTACGATAACAGAATATAACATAAGAAAGAAAAGAATAACGTACTATAATATATGGTGTAGTACGTTTGCAGAGTATAACGTACGACAGACGTGTATAACATACGAAAGAAAAGAATAACGTACTATAGCAGATGATAGTTGAGTATAACGTAAGACAGAAAACCATAATATAGCAGTAGATAGTATGATACCATACTATTGCAGACAATATCCTACAAAGAAAGAGGATAACAGTGGGTAACAGACGACAAGGTGAGATAACGGAATACAACGGATAACGAAGTCCAGCAGTGAATATATGTTCACAACACAGGCTCACCTATGACAGGGTCTGACTGTGTGAACATGTCGACAGGAATGAAGCTGAGGTGCGACTCGGAAGAGTACCTCAGTTTACAGTCGTCCATCGCCATTCAGCACATCCTACTCACCGTCGTCATGGTGACAGGCTTCATGTGCACCAAAACCATTTACGAAAAAATCCGCAGACGACATGCACGGATAACGGTTGTCGTGATCGGCGGCGGGCCGGTCGGTTTGACTGCCGTCGTCGTCGCGGCACGTAGTGGTCGTGTAGGACGGCTAGTTTTGTACGAGGAAATGTGCCGAAATGCTTTGGTTAATAAACAGCACCAGATAGCGTTTAACGCGAAAACTGTGAGTTTCTTGCAGAAGTTGGGGGTGGATTTCGATAACATGGAGGGGTGCTGGGATAAGGAGTGTTTTTTCACGAGGATAGGGATATTCGAGGAGTACTTGCTGAGTGTCATATACAGACTGAGTGTTCCGGTAGAGATGAGACTTGGATGCAAGGTAAGTTATTTAACACTGTACTGTAAAACGCTCACACGTCATCCGGTGTGCGGTGAACAGCATGCTGTATGCGGTGAATTTATACTGTATTTTGTATGGTCGTTAATCAAATGCATGTGTACGCTTGTATTCAGTATCATTTGGGCGATCTTAAATAACGCACGCCGCACACCGCACGCCGATTATGTGTGTAAGCAGATCTAAATACATGTAAAGCATATTTGTTTTTCAGGGTTCCCGATTGTACCTATAAAAGGTGGCTGATATATTGTATCGACCCTATCTATTTTTCTTTTCAATATGTTCCTGAAACACAAACATTATCTTTTGTATTCCTTGCACAGTTGTTAGAATCATACATTTGTTCCTGTGTATGTTAGTGGTGTTTACATGTATAAGGGGTAAAGACAGATATGAAAGTTGGTTGGGAGTCTTTCCTTCCCCTAATGTACCCGTACTGTATATCAATCCATCCGTCCATCCATCCATCCATCCATCCATCCATAAATTCATTGACCATCCACCCATCCACTCATTCACCCGTCAGTCCGTCCATCCATTCATACATTCATCCGTCCGTCCGTCCGTCCGTCCAGCCAGCCAGCCAGCCAGCCAGCCAGCCAGCCAGCCAGCCAGCCAGCCAGCCAGCCAGCCAGCCAGCCAGCCGTATTTCTGTCCTTATTAAAGACGGTCTTGTCTCTAGCATGTCTACTACGTGTGCAGGCAACTTTACACAACCCATCCAGTATTAAGTAGTTTTTAAAAATCGATAAAATTCCATCTCTTGTTTATAAAATACCGATGTCCGTCCCTTCAGCTGACCATTTTAGTCAGTGATCCACAAATGGTGACAACAGTGTGGTATGTGCTATCATGTTTAAAGTAAAAATTTTTTTAATTATTTAACGACGTCTCTAGAGCACATAGATTTTTATCTTATCACCGGCTATTGGACGTCAATCATATGTTCATTCTGACATTGATTTAAAGGAAACCCGCTGCCGTCACATACGACTTTGATTAACCAGTTGTGGACCACTGGTTGGAACGGAAAATACCCCAAACTGCAAATAGCTATCCTGTTTGTGCCAAAAGTTATATAAAAGATCCCTTGCTGCTAATCGAAAAGAGTAGCCTACGTGTGTTTCTTCTGAAGACCATACGTTGCAAACATCGTGTATTTGACACCTAATACCTGGTAGATAAACAATGTGCTGGAATGTCATTCACCAAACATTCATTTCCTTTTAAAATAATATAAGATATATGTTAATTAATACAATCCGCTGACCTTTGTTTACAAAATACATTCTTACTCGCCAATTCCAGACATTTTCACTGGTTGGTCGGTTGTGTTTATTTTCGTGCTTTCATCCAATTAAGGTTAAAACACGCTATCTTGTGCACACAACTCAGCTTCCTGTATTGTCTCCAATCCAATGTGAGTGCTTCGCAAGGCTCAATGGGTAGGTGCATATCACTTGCACCGACCAGTGATCCACAACTGATTTATCAAAGGCATTGGTATGTTCTATCCTGTCTGTGGGATTGTGGATATAAAAAATCCCTTGCTGGTTATCGATAAGAGTAGCCGCATTAGAGTGGCGGCAGCGGGTTTCGTCTCTCCTACTAACACTAGCTTCTGTCCTGGACAGACGGCACAGGAAGCTGAGTTGCGTGCCCAGGACAACATGCTTGAACCTTAATTGGATATAAGCACGAAAAAAAAAATACAACCAACCTAGAGCGAAAATCCGTTCCTAAAAGTAAAAGTGGGAGGGACAGAACACACCCTTGTCCAAAAAGTGGGGGAGGGGGGGAGACGGACCATCCCGTTGGTCCCCACCCCATCTCCCACCATTATAAACCACTTGTGTACTTCGGTATATTTGCGCTAAGACGACATGGTTTAAAGTGTTACATTGATA
>JAULBS010154555.1:0-11962 GCA_032355785.1 Symmetromphalus regularis
TAGTGGGGGTCACATATGGGGATCTATGAAAAATAGAAGGATTAATGTTTTGAAGTAACAGTTAACTGATTAGTGGCGTTGGCGAGATAAAGAAACAAAGACGACAATTTTTAAAGAATATTTTTTAACTTATGCATGTCACACTTTTAATCTTCCTTTTTTCTGTGATCAAATTATCTATGAATGAAAGTGAATTTTGAAAATGTTAGCACCTTAAAGCATCCTGGAGAAAGCCCTGAACTGTTACTATAGCAAATCTATACTTAACAAAACAAAGGTGTGTTATGAGATCATTATGTGGTGAAAACCTGATCTGTGAAATCAAACTGACAGAACTATTTCTTTTAAATCTGAACTGTCAAAAACAGATATTTAGTGTTGTACAATTTTTCTCTTTGTGATTATCGAAATAATTTGCTGATTAGAAAAACAGAAATGATAGAATATTACACATTCCTTTATTCAAAATCCTGCTGTTGTCATCTATTTTCACCACTGAATGCAAATGACATAAAGTGCCTAACTTACAGTCATGTTTAGAATCTAATCAGTTTGATGTATTTTTCTTAAAATATAATTTATGAAACAAAACGATGGAAATAAAAGTGTAAAGTGTCCAACATAAGATCACATCTCATTCAGTGTCACTTACCCTGTACTTTAGTTTTCATTTTAGGATGTGAAAAATAGTACATAAAGTCACAGCCTTGTAAATTTGCGACATCAATCAGCAGTGCCATCACAAAAAGTTGTTGCAAAATTGATCTGCAATGGCATTTTTATTATTAATGGGTATTTACTTTATTAAACTTAATTGCTGTCACAAGATGATCTGAATTTTGAGGGCTGAAAGTGAAATCATCATGGTCAAGAAAAACTCCATTACTAATCTTCATTTCAAGCCTGATGGTGCATATGAAATTCTATTCTTCATTTTATTAAAAACTGACATTGTGAACTTACAGAATTTGACCGTCTGCCATTAGTACTGCCTGACTCAGATACATTGTCAGAGATATCATGTACTGGAGTGATACTTCGTCTCTCAATAGAGTACATTCTCTTAGCCTGTCAGACAAAGTAAACAGAAAATAACTAGCAATAATCTTAACACAAATTCACAACAGTATAAATCTAACAAGAAAGCTAACAAGAAAACAAAAATATATTTTTGTTATGAGAAACATATGGAAATTTCATTGATTTGTGAATACTAAGTATTATTTTGAATCAACAATATATTTTACTTGTTTTGAAGGCTGTCTATAAGATAATCAAACCACCTATTATAAAACATTTAACATTTACATATTTTTAACAAATTGTTTTTTTTCAATTCCTTAATTTCCAAGAAAGAAATACACATTTACTTAATAACAAAAGTAACACAATAAATGACATTTTTTGTTTGAAATGGAATAAACTTTTGCATTTGCATAAAATGATATTGTGAAAATTAGATGTCATTAACAGATAAACATGCATTATTTTCAGTGTATTAGATGTCAAGAGCGGGATGTGACTCAAACGGTAGCATGTCTGCCTGTCAAAAGGTCAGTCATCAGATCGATCCTTCTCACTTGATCTATGTGCAGTTTCGGCTATTTTCCATTCCAACCAATGGTTCACAACTGGTTCATCAAAGACCATGGTATGTGTTGTCCTGTATATGGGACGGTGCATATAAAAAGACCCCTTGCTGCTTATCGGAAAGAATAGCCTACATGGGGGCAGCTGGTTTCCTCTAAATAAATATGTCAAAATGACAATATGATTGATGTCCAATAGGCGATGATAAGATAAAAATCAATGTGCTCAAGGCATCATTAAATAAAATGAACTTTATTTTACTTTAGATGTCAAATAAATTGTTTCTTACCTCTTCCAGAATCTGTCTACAAACTGAATGCACGTGGTCATCACTGACAGCATTAGGACCATTGTTTAGTTTGATATTTGCAATACCAGGATTAAAATATTTCTGAAAAACAAATATGTATTACAAGAATTAATACTAAGATCATAACTGTTGAAATTAGATACATACACAGTAAAGTAACAATTTGTGAGATGTTTTGTTTGCATACCACATATTCAGGCTCACCTCCATATAGGACTGAATCACTTGATCAATCTCTTTGTTGATACACTTCTGCAAGTTTTGTCGAAGTAAGTCCAAAGATTTAGCTGCACTAGTGATAGAACATGTCCTGAAAAAGCAACACAAGCAAGTATTAACATAAATTAGGACTCATGCTAAATTCTCATATGAGTATATGAATAGGAAATGCAAACATAAACCAGTAGAAGAAGAATTTAACATGGAAGAGGTGACCCCAATCAGTTATTCTCCTCATGGGATGAATAAAATTAGCAAAAACTAATACTAAATTATTTAAAATAAAGTAATAATTAAACAATACATTTTATATTAGAATTTTGACCAGCAGTGATCCTTTTAATGCTGACCCCTAGAGAACATTACAACTCTTACTTTGCTCTGAGCATAGCCACAGACTGTGAACGGTACCCTGTTCTGCAAGGGTTAGCTGCTGGGAAATTGGCCAAGTTCTGAAGTCTCATGTTAAATGGATTTTCCTAAAAACAAGAACATTTTAATTATTTGGATTAATTAGAAACATTTAACTTTTTCTAAAAACATAAATACCATAAAAATATAATCAAAATTAGTATTTATTTCATATTCAACCATTTTGCACAAATGCCTATAGATGAATTTAGTAACAAAATAACAGGAAACAAGTGTTATGACATAACCATATTTTTTTTCCAATTTTTAAAAAACAATTAAAAAATCCCCTAAATTTCTGGAGACTGCACCAGACAACCACTGTAATACATACAAAAGTAAAGAACAAAATCAGTAGGTAATACTTTGAAATATAAAGCATTTAAATGTTCAAACATTCACAAACATTTCAGATTATTTTTATAACATACCATATTTACGTAGAAAAATAGCTTTAAAAGAAACAAATCAGTATTTAAAATGTTCTATTTACTATGTGACAAATGAAAAATATAAAACATACCAGTGGCTGTAATTGATTGCAAGTTTCATCAACATGGTTACACTCAGAGTATATTTTATCAGACAAAGACACTTCAGGAATAAGTTTTGGCATTTCACCTGGAGAAGACAATCTGGATCCTATATTCATTTCTGAGCGTTCTTTGGGCATCAGAGAGTTTGAGTTGTCAGGAGGTTTCACAGTAAAAGTAAAGGGGTTAACATGAGGGGGTAGTGGTCCTTTAGATGGACAGGACACTGGGACAGTTGGAACTGTGTGTCTTGGAGCATGGTGTTTAGAGATAGATTGAGCAGACAATGTGCGTGTGGAAACTGGATGTGTTGATACTGACTGATGAACACCCATTTCTAAGACTGGAGAATGACATCCTACAGATACAGTTGGAAGAACACTAGTTACAGTTTCTGGATAGTACGGCAAGTTTTGTGGCTGTTGTTTCAGAATGTCTTTTGTAAGTGAATGAAATGCTTCTCTATTTGTGCTAGTGTATGCAACATGGTCAACTCCAGTAGAAATATCAATTTTCCCTGATGTAACCGTGTGTGGTATTTGACCTGAAAGAGCCATCAGACCCTCAACATACGCTGGCACTGGCAAAGGATTGTGCAATGTTCTGTCTGCTGCTGTTGTAAACTTTTGAACTTTGGTCAAATCAACAGCCATAGATTGTTCACTTCTTGTCATTGCTGTCTTGTCTGAACATTTCTGTATGTATGCTATGTGAGCTGGAGGTGGAATTACTTGTGTCTCATATCGAACCTGATTATCAGGTGATGCACGATCAAGACCTTTGTGACTTTGTATGCCCGAACCCTGTGGCCTAAATCCAGCTGAAAGAGGTGAAGTCTGATCATGAAGGGGTTGGTTTGGGGAAGACTGTGAGATGGGTTGTTCAAGTCGGTATATTACAGGAGGTTCCTTTTTGTCTCTGAGAGGAGAAGTTCTATCTTGATGTACAGGTTCTCTATGTACAACATAAGGTGAAGGTCCTCTTTGAGTACCATGAGGTGACATATAACCCTGACTTCGATGGGGTGAATGGTCTCCATGACTTCCATGAGGAGATGCTATCCTAGTGGGTCCTTGAGGTGAAGGAACTTGATACACAGCCCTTGTTTTGTGATGCTGCATATGAGGTAAATTGCTTGAAATCCATCCACTGGGAGGTACAGGAGGTGGTGTTCTTATGATTGTATGTGGCGAGTATCTCCTCTCAGCTTCAAGCTGTTCAGCCAATATCGTTTCTCTGGATGGGGAGTGGGTTTTGGATCTATCCACCACTGAAACAGGTACAATGACTTTCTGCAGGTGATGAGGTATAGGTACGGCTGGACCACCCTCAGAAGCAGCAGCATTAATGTGAACACCAGGCGCTATTCTGCTTGATGCAATAGCTGATGTAGGGGTCACCATTCCAAGTTTTGACATATGTGATCCCTGTGGAAAAGAATGAGAAATGGTACTAGCGACATGAGCTGATGTGTACAATGGAGGGGGATGATGATACTCATGTGGCTGGGTATTAGAAACACCTCCAACTGCAGTGTCTGGCTTTAACAAATCAACTTGGCCTTGTAACTTTTCACTTACAAACTTTGGGGAGGATCTTCCAATAGTTCTCTGTTGATTCATTTCTGGAGGCAGCTTTGCTGTTCTAACAATATGTTCTGGAGGAGACTTTTTATCATACTCTCTGAATCCTCCTGGACCTATCTCCTTTTTTGGAGGCAAACGAGTTGAAGACATTCCCCTACCCTTCATCTTTGTAGGTGTCTTTGTTGTACTTGGAGAAACTCTGCCTGGGGATTGATTTAACATTCCAGTCAAAGCTGAGTGCAGCAGGTTTTGTCTGAAGCTGTCTGTTGCAGGAGCTTGAGTCTGGGCAGTAGGCTTGTAGCTTTCAGAGAGAACTGACTGCATCTGAGCAGTAATTCTGGATGGTGACAATTCTCGACTTAGTGATTCTGCTTTTGTAGTTAAAGGTCTCTCATTAGACGTATCCTCTGCTGCATGCTTCACTTGTACCTTTCCACCTGAGGACGCATTTCTGTTAATCAATGCCTCTATTGTAGAGTAACTCACAGGATGCTGCGGAAGTATTTTTTCAGGCACAGGGTCACTCCGTTGTGAGTCCTCTGTCAAAGACCGTATAGTAGGCTTTGAATGAGCAGAAGAATGGTGCTGTTTGGATAACTTTGTAGCTTCTGCCACCATCTTGTTAAACATTATTTCACGAATCTCAACATCACCACTTTCAATGACCCTTTTCTTTTCAGACCTCTTTCTACCTGTAGTTTCTTTGTGCTTCTGTTTGCCTGTTTTTGTTTTGGTCGATTCTACCTGAGGACCAGTTTGCTGGTATTCTGGCTGTGCATGTTGTGAAGTTACTCTAAAAATAAGGAAACAACAAACAATAAACAGATGAAACATATACAAGTTAATTAACAATATGTTACACATGTATATTGTATATCGTTTATGTGAACTTTTCCAAATGAAGAGGACATAACAAACCATCACTTTTGGTATACCAGCAGGAAACATTGGCTGGAAAGACAAATAACCCATCAGCTTTACTAAGGTGTATTGATGTAGACTTGGTGATTTTCCATTTCAAAAAAAGCTATTTTCCATTTCGTATTTTTATGAATTCTGCTTCATTTCCATTTCAGGAATAAAATGTGTTTAATTAGCAACTTTAACTGAAATAATTTCTGACAATTTTGTAGGAGAAAATGTTATTCATTCATGCTTCTTTAATTTAGTCATAACTGTAAGAAGTAATTGTTTGAATCTACCCTCAATGTCCCCATTCACGTAAAACATAGCAAGTTTCTTTGTATTTCCATTTAATTTTAGACTTTTTAACTGACACTGAATGCAGGGGTCTCGCTCAATGTAACAACTCATTATTACACATTGCGTGACATCACATGCAATATGCTGTTTACAAGAGGCGAGAATACACATCAGGAAAAAAGTTACAATTCAACAACTAAATAAAATCAAACATAATTATGCAAGTTTTATTAAAATTAATAAAAAGATTAGCGTTGACATATAGTAAACAAAATGAAACCACTAAAACATTTATTTTTATCACCGGTGTGACTGTCTAATATTGCAATGTTAATTAAGCCTATCTGATTGGCCGAACGGTGCAAGCACTGAATGACAGCAACAATAAACAGGCAAACGACTGTCCCCATTCCAAACAAATTCGGTAAATAAATATATAACCACTTTTGCCAACACTGCCAACAGTACTACACATTGACAAATCATCAATTTTACAGCGTGTGACAATAGTAAAATGATTTTTCTTTAAATTACCTCACTGATAAAAAGTTGTTTTCAAATGAAAATTCCATTTCACAATGTGAATTCTGCTCATTTTCTGTGATTGCGGAAAATCACTGCATCTACTGATACTATGGCCAAATCCAGCTCAATTATTTAGTCCAGTCAGACTACCAACTTATATATCAAATTGGACATCTCTGTTAAACTATGTCAGAAATGAATTTTGGAAGACATACTGAAAAGAGGTGCCGTTGTGATCTTGATGGCTTATCTACGTGTTTGTGTAAATGAATTTTAAAGTCAACAATTAGATTTTAAAACTAGTCCAATAAAATAATTGATATTGAAATTCACTGACGTATACTTTTTTGTTTTCTCTGAAGATGATAACTCATACAATTTAAAAGGTTTTTTAACAATTGATATAAATTATTACTGCCAATACAAAAAAGTACAAAATCTACACACACTTCTAGTTCTAAAACAAATTCTCAAAAGCAAATCTTAGATACATTGCTCTGGAAGCCTGCATGTTTACTAATTTTTTCAGATTCATCTTTGCTGTGACTAGCCTAATTTAAGTTATTAAATTAAAAAGACTGACGTTTACATCAGACAATAAGTCTCCAACTTCTAGATCTAAATTTTGTATACAGATTAGGGTAACTTTATCACACTTAACTTTTTATGTATTGAACATTTAAGCACACAAATAAAATAAAATATAATGTAACACTCGTTTAATATTAATTTGGAAGTGCTTTAACTTTTGAGTACAAATTACAAATGTACATTTAACAATAATAACAATTTATAAAATTGTAAGAAGTCATCTCTCTTGAATTACCAATCATGTAAAACTTGTTATTGTTATAAATACCCTAGAATGTCTAAAGTCAAAGACTGAAACTAGGACACATGCTTTTTGTAATACCAAGGCATTTACATCATGTATTCATTGACCTTGACCGTACATACATGTAAAAAAAATTCGCAACCTTGACCGTTATTTTATATAATATTTAAAAATGAGGTCAAACCATGTCTTACAAGATGCATTATGCACAGAATTTTAGTAACACTATAATATACTTGTATATATATATGCTATCAAGATGTCTGCATTAGCAAGTCTCACTGAGGCTCACTTTGAGCTTGCAATTATAATTATTTAAAATCATGGTTAACTACCATTTTTCCAACAATACACAAGGGTGAACTGACAAAAATGTTGGGGATGAATAAGCAAGCAGTTAACTAGTATATAAATAAAATGACTTGGGACAAATGACTTAGGGTGGGCGTGTCAAGCATTCGACATACTGTATGTTTCATTTTATTATTATTTTTTTTAAAGTTTACTTTTTAAAATTATTTTAACCATTTAAATATTTCCGTATATTAATATTTCTTTTCCCTTAAGCTTCTAACATATCAACAAAACACTAAAAGCAACAAAACATTTAAATTGCTATTTTAATAAATATTGTTTGCATTTAGCATGAATTGCTAACATGAACTTAAATCACTTTTAACAAGTTATTTTATTTTAAGTGCACCGATATAAAATAAAATGATGCTTTTAGCGAAACAGACATAATAAGTCAAACAGAAAACTCTGATAAGTGTCAAACAATCGTATAAAAATACCAACATGCGTTTGTAATCTTGGACGTCTTTTAAAGCCTGAGATTCATCCACTGTTTTTCTTTCAGCCATTTTGTAAACACCTTGAATGCGGTACTGCTAAAGGGGCCCACTATTAAACGTTACATTTCATCTTTGCTGAACCACATGAGTACCATAAATTATCTGAAAATTGACAAAACAAATTCCTTCGGCAAAAAAGAAGAGTAAATCAGTTGCGGAACCAGAAAATCTATTTAGGGGGCCTTAGAGAATCATCGGATTCTTTAACATTAAAAAAAAAAAAAAAAAAAAAAATCAAAAATTAAAAAAAAAACATATTGTAAAAAAATAAAATAGAATTAAGGAACCTTTTTTATGATTAAAATTCATTAGGCCTACTGACATTTTTGTGATGAAAATTAACCTAGAAGTCATTTCTTCTTCTTCTTCTTTTAGTTTTAATTTTTGGTTTTGGCTTTCACAGCTATCTTAAAAAAATGGCCGCAAATCTTGCGATTATATTAAATATTAGTATTTTCTTAACCATTGTTCGTATATATTTTTTTTTATTGAGAAACAATCTACAAATTATTTCAGTGTAGTCTTTATAAATTTGTGATAATGTTTTAATTATAATAAATTTAATGTAAAATGATATTTTGTATGTATTTTGGCATGTGTAGAATATATTTTAGGATCAGAATCTATTACTGGGTTGACTGTGTTTAAAATTAAGAGGCGATTGTTTGTTTGTCTTTGAAAAGTGTTTTGGCAATCATCTTTAAAAATGGCCACCATATCTTATTTCATTCATTAATGTCAGCACCTCCAATATTATTTATTATTATTTCTTAATGGGTACCTTTTTATGATTGGTGTACATTGATGAGATGATATGGAGCTTTTTTATATAGAAAATTGTGTTTGGCAGCCATATTTAAAAATGGCGAACTGCTTCATTTGCCTCAATGCTGGCTAGGACACTATATTACACTTGGTACCTGGTAGTTTTCAATTACACGTTCACCATATCAAAGACAAACTTAATGTGCGCAATACATTTTGATTTAGTTCATTGTAGATCTTTATATGAACCTGTTAGACCGCAATGGTCCGCCAAAATAATAATTTAATTAATTTTACAAACAAAAAAATCTCTCTCCACTAATCTGAGATAAATATTACTAAGCTGTTTATAAAACATGCATATGTTACAATATATTATTTTTGATGAATTTCAATAAATATTTAGTGCGGCATTAAAAGATGGCAGCCCGAAAAGAAAGTGTTGGCGATTCAAGGTGGCAGTCGTTTTATTTTCCAGCCTAAGCCTAGTCATAGATATATTTTTGGCTCGTTTACAACGTATAATGAGAATTAATATAACAACAATTTAATAATGTCCAGATTTCTGATAGCAGTCAGAATTTATTTAAAATTGAAGTGCATTTGTTGAAAGGGTGTGGGTCACCTCGCCCCAAACTGACTACCCCCCACCCCTCCCCAAACAACTCCTACGTGTGCAGGTTTACGTTTCCGAATTAGTGCGCTCCAGAATCGTCATTTTTATAATGCAAAGTTTAACTTTATTGAAAGGATCATACATTAAAATTGACTCCAATACAAATGTTAGTTATGTTCATAGTAACTGTCAAATTTAAATGAATACCACAGATAAGTATGCTTATAATCAGTTTCCAGGCTGTATCTGGGTCCGGTCTATTTTTGTACAGTTTGTTTACAACGAATCTGCACACAAGTGAACCTTGACATCGGAATAATTATGTTACAAAAATACAAATCTTCACTTTCAAAAATGAGAGAAAAAAACATGTAAAATTTACTAAATATTAACTTTTTAAAAGGTTGAGTGATACACAACACTTGTTTGGCATTGTAGATTCACTTAATAACGTGCAATATCAATACATGTATACCAAAATAAGCAGGAATTGTCACTGGCAGAGCTCACAAACATGACATGATGTCGTCTGCATAAATTTAGAAAGTCACATGACTAATGTTTTACAGTATGACAACTAGACTGTAAATCTGTCTAAAAATAGACCAGTCCCGGATACGAATTCCTAAAATGTCAACATCCAACCAGGCAGGGATTTTTTTGTAATAATATTTAATTATAAACAGATAAGATTTGAAACATCTGTTGGTTGATTTTAATAGTAACTTAACCAAGGTAAAATATTATTCTGTTACATTGATCATGTGATTACAACTGTGCATGCACAGAAGCTTTTCCCCCTTAATAGACCGGAAACTGATTACTCGAGGATACTTGCAAAAAAATTCCAAATACCAGATAGCCTTTCAAAACATATGCATTCTGATAAAGCACTTTAAACCCTTTTCTTTGACATATATAGGCCTAGCAGAAGCAAAGTTATTATATTTTATGTATCGGTAAAATAGGTTAATTATCTCACGATAATGCCATTGCTTTTCAATTGGAGGACGTTTGACCGAAGTAGACATCCAGCTTCTCAAAGAATGTGCTAAATATAGATGACAAACCAATCGGAATGCTGCATTTTGGTGACATCGTGTCACCTAGCTGAAACGGATCTCTCTGCACTGTGTATTGAAGCCAAAAAGACAATTTGGCGCAGTGCAGAAAAAATGGGATGGTGTAGAAAAATTACAATATCTTGAAAAGTGCACTAAATATTATCAAAGCACTTTGCACACAAAGAGGTAACATGTCTACTAATCCGATTATTATGATTTTATAACTTGAGCTCTTTCTAATTAATTGGAGTGATTACTGAAAGTTGGGATAACTTTGATGTCGCATCTCAATTCAGACTTTGCTTATTTGTTCCCAGAAAATCATGTCACAGGATGTCTGTCTTGCACAGATTTGATTTGCCCATCAAGATTTGTAATGAGGATGCATAAAACATAAGAAAAAACCCTGATGTTTTATAGGGGTAGTATAAGGGCCGCAACACCATGTGCAGTCAACTTTTTTAATCGGTGATGTGGCATGAGGATGTTTGACGTGGATTTGCAAGTACCTACCATAGAAATTTAGGTACTTGCAGAAATATTTCATATACCAGATGGTCTTTCAAAACATATATTCTGATAAAGCAAGATGATCCCTGTAAAAACATATGGCACTCGATTGTGTGCAAAGTTTTACAAAAATTATTCATGTATTTACAGTATTCTGATGGAGGAGCTAGCTGTACTGCAGGCCATCTATATCCATGAACTGGTCATCGAGGAGGATCAGAGGTAAACTATACTAAAAAGTAGACAACTTAAATTGTTAAACATACTTGTACTTGTATTTATAGTCCTTAAAATTATGAAAAAGAAATAAAAATGAAATTTTGGTTTTTAACTAATAAGGTGTATTTTTGTTTACCTTTGAAACAAAAGAACTGATTTTGTTTTAAATTCCAAAACTGATTATTTAAAAAATAATCTAAGTCATCTAATGTCAGTATTGTTTGGTGCATCTCAATACTTTTCATCGCCTATACCAAATGTTTTTATTCTCTTTCAAGTCTTTGCTATGTTTTACTGTTCTCCCACAAATATTAATTTTAATTCAGTTGGTTGGAAAACAAAAATGAAAATGGCCAAAATAGAATTTAAATTTTAATTCATTTCAGCCATTAAGCATATTGGAAGATCATTAATTGAAAGTCTAACCTTATAAAGAAAAAACTGCCATTATTAATAAAATTTAGTCTTCTTGTTTATGCTTGATAATTATGTTGGAGATCTTGTTTAACACCAGTGCTCTACAAATATTTCAGAAAGTCATTAGCCCTCCAATACATTTGGGCTTGTAGGAACGGGATCTAGCTCAAACGGTAGCGTGTCTGCCTGTGAACTGGTCGGTCATCGGATCGATCCTTCTCAGTGGAGCCATATGCAGTTTGGGCTATTTTCTGTTCCAACCAGTGGTCCACAACTGGTTTATCAAAGGCCGTGGTATGTGCTGT
>JAULBS010154565.1:0-11962 GCA_032355785.1 Symmetromphalus regularis
CCGATACTGAGATTAAAAATCCCATGCCTCGACTGAGATTTGATCCCAGTACCTACCAGCCTCGAGTCCGATAGCTTGACCACTGCGCCACGGAGGCCGGTTTGTATTCCATTATTCCTAGATCTTAACATTCTCGCCCCTCCTCTTTCAAGTTGTCTGGGTCCGCCCTGGTCTCAGACTTAATCCAATATGTTTTCTCATTTTATAGTGGTATCTTTTTACTTACTATGAAAACATTACACCTGCCATGCATTTTTCTCTCTAATTGACTCTAGAGATGAAATTCCAGCTGAGAGCACTTTGACGTCAAAACAAAATAAAAAGGGTAGATGTAGCAAGGATCAAATTGAGGATTTTCATTCAACATTAGAATATATTGAGAGTTCATTTGGTGTGAACAATATGTTGGGATTTTCTTTTACATAATGATTCAAACTGACAGCCAATTTTCTAAAAGCTGTAATAAAAGGAATTAAATCTGAGACAAAACTCTGGAAACCAGAATGCTGGTTGTTAAATCAACATTGATGTGATTAGAGTTGTACAGTACTCTGGATCATAAAACACAGACAACAGACCAGTGTCAGAATTCTTACAAGGAATCGTACACAATATTCAAATGTATTCCTTTAAACGCATAGTTCCGCAGAATTTTAGCGGCTTTGTGCTCTAAATATTGATTACGAATCAAACTTACATGCATTTGTTATACTAGATCTCGTTTTCATATCACGTAAAATATTTTAACTGAACCATGGTAAAGGGAATTCCATGTCGAGTCGATCGATATTTTTCACATTTAAAAGTTTCAAATTTCAAGATCGGAACTCCTCATGGGGCGAAATAAATTGGTACAAAATGTTTTTACAGCTACGAAAATATTCATAAATTTTAAAATAACTGCTAACGGGTGAATACCAGTCACGTTACTCGAAATATATACGTCACACCTTCAACGGAAAAAACACCATTATTTATTTTTCGATGTATTTGTCCGTGAGCAAAATTCATTATTATTTATAAAATATTGATAATAAGCGAGATGCGTTGGTTATGTAAGTGAATGAAGTATTTCTACGGACAAATCAAATGTTTATATTTGAAATTAATTCTTTGTTTAAAAATTAATTAGGTCAAGGGTCCGTGGGATTATGTGTTTAATGACTTCAAAAATAGTTCCAACTCTAAGGATACAATACTGGACACCTTTTCTGTTTTGTTTAACGACACCACTAGACCACATTGAGTTAATAATCATCGGCTGCTGGATATCAAACATCTGGTAATTGTGACACATAGTCAGTGTGAGCCAGTATCCGACGGGTTTTGAACCACAGTCTTCAGTTTGAGAGACCGATGCCCTACCCCTGGAGCACTGAGGCTCATAATAATAATGGACACACTTACGAGATATTAGGCTTTAATTTATTTCATTTTTTGAATGTGCACCTGTATTTAGTGCAACATTTTCATCATTGAAAGTGACCGTTTTATAGTGGGTATTTACTGGGGAGTGGAGGTTCGGAGAAATGTGCTGATACACAGAGTCCAAGAAAAGTATTTATAAGTAAAAGATGATAATATAGTCGTTTTTAGAAAACATTATATGGACTAAAAATTGAAACGATTAACGCCATAGAAAAAGCATGAAAAATAAAGTTAGTGGAAAGCATTGACTTTATACATTAGAATATGACAGTAACAGGTAATAAAATGGCCATAAACAATGTCCTAAGTCTTCCAACCGTGACAGAAACTTTAATTTAAGTCTTCAGTCCAGAGTCTAAGGTTTGATTTATTGTTGACGGTTCAACCCATCAATTTTGTTTCCAGTCTTACAAAACAGTCTGAGCTGTGGGTTGATGCTGAACTGAAACGAGGAATTAGATCTAAAACATTTATAAACACAGGCTAGACGAACTGTCAACACAATAACGATTCTAGGGTCCAATTTCTCCATGGTTGTTAAAACTCGCTTCACTGTTTAAACTCGGTTTAAAATTGGTTTTCATGAGCACATCCTAACCCATAGGAGGTGAAGAAATATTTATTATTATCGATATTTTTACAAGTGATCAGATAAGCGTTTTATGATTACCTCTCCTCAATTTTACGCATAATGTGCATTTAAAAAATGCCTGGTTGTTTTTGTCACTGACGTCCAATAGCCAATGGTAAGATAATAATCAATGTGCTCTAGAGACGTCGTTAAATCAAACAAACTTTACTTTTGGTTGTTTTTGTCACTGTTTGAACATTTTGGATATTATTTATGGCCAATTTATTATCTGTTACTGTCATATTCAAATGTTAAAAAAAGCAATGCTTTACGTTAGTTGATTGTATTTATTTATGTGCTTATATCCAATTAAGGCTCAAGCATGCTGTCCTAAGCACACAACTCGGCTCCCTGTTCTGTCTGTCCGGACAGAGGTTAGTGTTAGAAGGAGGGACGAAACCCACTGAGCCTTGCGGAGGACTCTGTGTTGGAACCAAAACTGAGATTAAAAATGCCATTCCTCCACTCAGATTTGATCCCTGTACCTACCAGCTGCGAATGCGAAAGCTTAACCACTGCACTACTTTATCTTTTATACTCATTTAGTATTTGTTTTCTTCATATACGGTGAAGCCTTCTCTTCTATACTGATCGTATGATAACTGTTTATTATTAGCAGTTAGTCATGATGCATGCAGTAACAACGCTGTTTATGTTTTGAACACGATACTTTTACAGTTTGCTTTAAGCCTGTATTTTGTATCCACAACAAAGTCTGAGTAGTATACTTTCTTATGTATGTTTTGTTTTCTAGTTTTCTCATTTTCCATAATTAGAGTACTCTAGCAACAACAAAAGAAGTATATAATCAATTTGGTCAATATAAATGAATGTCAATGGCAGGAAGAAAGGACAACAATCTCACATTCCAGTCATGGTGGGTTTGCGAAACTACCATTGTCCCTATGTGTAAATAGATGGGACTAACCGGTCAATTGGTGGACTCCTAATAGTGCAACAGAAAGACAAATAAATACAATGTAGATGTTCTTAAACAATTGTTTATCGTGGTCACACGGGACATACATTCGATTAGATTAAACTTATGCTTATATCCAATTCAGGTTCAAGCACGGCGTCCTGGTCTAACATATCGGCCTCATGTGCTCTCTGTACAGGACATGTTTTAAATTATTATTATTATTTTTTGACAGCGTCAAGGTTGAGATACCTACCATACCCCTTAATATACCAGTTGTGGACCAGTGTTTGGAATGTGAAATAACCAGAAATACCCATCTCCTTTTTATTGAATGACCGGTTTACCAATTTGGATTGTATAATAAATACATTTCTTGGTTAGACTTACGTATCTTTTTCATTAAATAACGCAGATTTCTCATTGAGTTGTATCATTTTATCAGAAATCTAGCGTGCGATCTGGACAAAATTGCTAGCTAGACTTGTTTTGCGCTTCATGTTAAACCCAACGAGAACGTCTGGAACCAGTGAAATTGTTACGTAGCGACCGCCAAGGCTGTTTTATCTTTCCATAGCCGGAAATAATCTCGTACGTTACCGTCTATGTAATAAGGAAATATAAATGATTAAACCATAACCTATGTTGAGTGCATAATCATGTAAATTATTACATCAGTAATATTACAGTCTGCCTAAAGCGCAGCTCTTGATATAGATTATATGTTCAAACTACAGTTAAATACTGAATTTGAGGCCGATGGCTCCACACCGGCAGTCGCTCATAATCTGTACACAACCCCGAAAAGAGAAAAGGTGGGAGGGGGGGGGGTGGGGGTCAGGTGGGCCAGTTGGCATGGGCATACGATTTTGAGGGGTCTACAATCCCTGGTATTCAGCAGTGATTGCAAAAATACTTGATGAGCAATTTGAAATGGGGTGGCCTATATTTCCCATCTAACTCGGGCCTATATCCAGCTTTGCACGGGCCTGCCTGTATATTTGCATATTAAAATGTATTTGTTTCATAAAATTAATGCTAATTCTGCTCTTCCACCCCGTCAGTGTGTCCGATTCCGCCTCTGATATCCATTTCCCCATTAATTAATTATTCTTAGATCTTACCATCCTCCTCCCTCCCCTTTCAAGTTGTGTAGGTCCGCCCTGACCCTGGTCTCAGGCTTAAACAAATATGTTTTCTCATTTTATAGTGATATCTGTTTACTAACTGGAACACATTATACCTGTCTTTTTTCTCATTGCCTCAAGTAATGAAATTCCAGCTGAAAGCACTTTGACGTTTAAACTAGAAATAGTAGATGCAGCAAAGGTCAATAAACATCTAATGGAAGGCAGATCCAGTAGGGGTGGGATAGGTGTCATAGGAAGTATATATACTCAGCCAAAAAAGAAAGCATACATGTAGTCAATAGTCATTTATTTCATAAACTGGACGACATTTATGACAGAAATTCTAGAATTAGATAACCACACTATTTCAAAGGAGGTGTGTGTACAGTAATATCATAAGTTGCTCAAATGTTTGTTGCCAGTGGACCATTACTTTGACCACCCCGTGAAACAAAAAATGTTTCAACATGCATACTTTCTCTTTTGGTTGAGCATATATATAAACTTACCTGAGGACAAGCTTCCTCTTTCAATATTAAATTACTTTTCATTATTTGTCAAATATTTGTAAAATTCTTAGATTAATCGTATAAACGTAAACATCATTATTCTGTGGTCGTCGTGTTTCCTCTAAGATGTATGTAGAAAACGTACTTTTACTCTCAGCTGGTCAATCAATTTATTTCAAAATAGGAAAATTCGCAATTTGATATTCTGTAATTGATTACCATGTTGGCTGATAGATTCTTTCTAACATATAAATGTATTTCTGGAGCAATTATCTCACGACAATCCAGATACAGATAGAACAACAACCCCACTCCTCCACCCCAAGACAGTCTCAAACAAACTGAACCCATTAATCAAATTTCCAGTTACATAGGAGGGTGAAAAGTTTCATTTTAGAAACCATTTTTCTGTTATACTTTACAAAATACCTAAACTTAAGAAGAGGGCCCCCAAAATGTTACCTGTTCCACCTCTAACGATTTGTAAGAGCACTATCCCTTTAGGCTATTTTCTGTTCCAACCAGTGGTCCACAACTGATTCGTGAAAGGCCGTGGCATGTGCTGTCCTGTCTGTGGGACGGCGCTTATAAAAAATCCCTTGCTGCTTATCGACAAGAGTAACCTATGTGGCGGCAGCAGGTTTCCTCCAAATAAATATGTTAGAATGACCATATGATTGACGTCCAATAGCTGTTGATAAAATTCAAAATCAATGTGCTCTAGAAGCGTCGTTAAATAAAACAAACTTTACTTTTTACTCTTTGAGATGCAACTATTAGCATCCACAAGTCACTCTACCATTCTTTAAATACTTTTAGCCATGATTATTAAATGCTGATCAAAACAAACAATTCACTTAATTCACCAAGTACTCTAGAATGTTTTCAAAATATGACATATATGATATCCAGTATGATTCCTTATTACTATTTAATAGTTTGATCTTATGTGTATATAAGGAGTGTACTTGATGTTACCGATAGGATAGCCCGAGTTTCTAGCTATTGACAGCTTTGTTAAATTACTGATATTTGCTGTCTAGCGCCAGAAAGCACTGCATAGTGAAAAGTTTCGGGAATCCTACGACTAAAGAGTAGTCGGGAAATATAGCTCTAATAACAAACGACTGACAAATCTAATAGTACTTACCTTTAGATCAAAGATTTCCGAGTTCGCTGCTAACAAATATTCCATATATTAATAGCTAATGGACTCAGTACGAGAGAGAGAGAGAAAAAGAAAAGAACACGTACCTACTTTTCAGAAAAGGACCGGTTTAAAAAAAAAAAAACATCCCGCGAGAATCATAAAGACATAATGAAAGACATAATGATACACAACAAAATAGCCACATATGTTTCACATATGAATTGCAGAACACTTCATTCACATATGTTAAACATATGTTAAACATGTGTTTGCAAATATGTTTCAATACGTTTCTTTGAAGATATATTTAACAGAACACTTGTTTAACGTACATTTAACAAATGAGTATAGTGTTTCTTTCCCTAGAAATTAACAAAATGTGCCTAGCAATGATAAATCATTTGTCTAAAGTAATTAGAAAAGTGGCCTTTGTATGATTTTAGGTATGCTTGATCCACAAATGTATAAATTATATTTTAAAAATCTAATTAAATATACCTTCCTTTAAGGAATAATAACAATCAAGATGGTGTCCATAACAACAGTGAAACTTATAAATACATACAAAAGCCTTTTCCATGTCATTGTGTATATTATTAATGTTCATTTTTTAATATTTATATGAAAAACATACTTTTATCATATCTTTAACGTACGTTTGCAACTTAAGTTAAACGTACGTCTGCCTATTTATACGAAGAAAAAACATCACGTTAATGAACGTACGTGACACGTACGGCGCTATGTTTGCTGTGTATTCTAGCGATATACCTCTTCTCAGTCAAGATCGTATTTATGTCATCAATACGATTATATATGGATTATTGTCGAGTGTTTTCCGGGAAATAATCCATATTGAAAACGCATTTTAACCTGAGGTAATCATTTGATTTATTTGAGAATCGAAATGTTCACAGTTGGATATTCTGTGATAATTATTACGATTCTAGCACACATTTATTTCTAGAACAGTTTTCTCAATGAGGCGGATAAAAGGACAGACGCACCTCAGAGAGTCTGGTTCAGAGTACGGATACAAATACAAGTGAAAATGGGAAAATTAAACCAAATTTTATTTAATTCACCACCTTTTGATCACGTCTGGTACAGTTATATCATGTTATACTGAGTTCTCGTGGGAATCTCTTCTCAAGGAATACTAGTAAATAGTCTACAGTATGAGGTCCTAATGACCTTCTTGCTCCAGTTTTAACCAATGATCTGGGTTTTTTTTTCTATCTAAAGTACATTCACCCGGAACCATTTACTCTCGGAACAAATAATCATCTACAACTATTAAAATATGTAAATATAATTATATTGCCTATATAATGCTATTTTATACTGTTATTTCAATTAAATTAACAATATAATGTAGCTGTTTCCCTTAAGAAAGGTCTATTATATTTGTCAGGAAGTTTAGCTATTTTTATTAAAACTCGTCTTTCCCTATTTTTATCACATTGCTTTTTACATCCTTAAACTTATATTACCATAGTCTTATATATTATATTGTGTTTTATATTTTACAAAATATTTATAATATTTAATGTTCTGAATCAGTTCTTTTAGTTGATTTTAAATAAAAGATTGATATTAAACCCAGTATGACCATTGCTATTTAGTTTTTGTGCTGGACGGGAGGGGCCTTTAAATATTTATACAATCAATTAATAACGAAGTTATACACCCAACAAAAAAATATCCTCTTCCTTCCCATATTCTAACTGAGCGGGATCTAGCTCAAACAGTAGAGTGTCTGCCTGTGAACCTGTCGGTCGTCGGATCAGTCCTTCTCAGTGGACTCATTTGCAGTTTGGTCCTCAACTGGTTTATCAAAGGCCGTGGTATGTGATGTCCTGTATGTGGGACGGTGCATATAAAATATCCCTTGCTGCTTATCGGAAGGAGTAGCCTACGTGGCGGCAGCGGGTTTCCTCTAAAAAGGACACGTGTCAGAATGACCATATGTATGACGTTAAATTATGATGATAAGATACACATCAATGTGCTCTAGAGGCGTCGTTAAATAAAACAAACTTTCCATATTCTAGCTCTAGCTCAGTTTGAACTGCTCTGTCCATATGATAGAACCTCCTCATCCTCAGTAGACTTATTCTCCAATAGCTTTTTTAATCCAACGAGTGCCCCGCGACTTGTATATTGGAGGCTGACCTATGTTTTGTCAAATAAAAGCTCCCTTGCTGCTAACGGAAACGTGTAGCAGATTGGTGACGACTACGTGTCACCATTATCCAAATTAATGTTTGAAATCCAACAAACGAAAATGTCCTTTAATGGTGTCGTTAAACAAAAACCAAACAACATGTTTTAGTAGTTCCTTTCTAGATTGTATTTTTTAAATGTCTTCGACTGCTGTTGAAGCATGCCTGGGTTATTCAATACCGGACATTGCCCACAATTATACCAGGAATTGTCTTCAGATTTGATTGAATGTTTCTAAATTGCGGCTTGGGGAACGGAACTTTGATGGATTTGGATAATAGGTCACATCGCCACATAAAACGTAATGGAGAAACGATGTTAACTCCATAACATGTCATTTTCTTGTAACATAACACAAAATCTTTTTATTTTTTATTTTTTATATATATATTTTTTTTTATATAGCACATGTATACCGTTCAAAAGTGATACATTAACAGAATCTTGAAGAAACTGTTTACCTATCTGAATAGCAAACTTTAACAACAGAGCTTAAATCATATTCAAACCCGTATCTCTGCAAATGTCATAGCTTCAAAATACACATGCAAAAAGGAAAGGAAATGTTTATTTGTTTAACAACATCCCAACACGTTGCTTATTCAGGGGCTATCAGGTGTCAGACATATGGTGTTTTTTCGACTCTTTGATCTTTAGAGGAAACCCGCTACTGCCACGTGGGTTACTCTTTTCGATTAGTAGCAAGAGATCGTTTATATCTGACAGGATACCATAAACCACAGCCTTTGATGAATCAGTTGTGGACCACTGGTCGCTGCAAGTCGTTAAACATACACTGTTAACCACAAAGCCACGGTCCAGGCCCGGTGTAATGTTTAATATGCACTCGCCCGGAATATGCACTCCCCAGTCATTATTATACGTATAATTTGCACTCCCCAATTACTATTATACGTATAATATACACTCCCCCAATTATTATTATACATAAGATATACACTCCCCGGAATATGCACTCCCCAGTCATTATTATACGTATAATTTGCACTCCCCAGTTACTATTATACGTATAATATACATTCCCTTTGAATTATTTGCACTCCCCCAGTTATTAAGATATACACTCCGTCTATTTACTGTTTTTAATATACCAGACCACCCAACCCATTGTTTCAGCTTGTTTATAAAGTTTAACACCTGGACTGACTAAAGCAGGTTAAACTTATACATCATTTATTTATTTTTACAAAATTCAATAGTGAATGATGATTATTTTAATCATTTCTATTATTGTAATGGAATTTTGAAATTCTATATCGCTAGATATACGTATTTTTACCTATTTCTTGCAGAATAACAGGGCGCAGCCGTTTAAATATTGGGGGGGGGCAAGACTGACTAGGGGCGCCATCAGTCATTTGAAGGGAGCCTACAGCGTATTCAATTAATTTACCACATGCAAATCGTTAAAAGCTACAGGACGTATTAAATATATAACATAAGTTACATGACATAAGGAACAAATAAATAAAATAAATCATAGGAACCAACAATATTAATTTTTAGAGCGCCAATTGTCGCAAAATAAAAGGCGCCGCAAATTATTGGGGGATTTGCTCTCCCCCTCCCCCCACCTCCCCGCAGACTGCGGCGGTTTTGGATAAGCGTCCTATGCTTGTCACTAATACTCTAGGAACTATGTGTTGATGAGTATGCACTTTTATGTGCCTTCAATTTGACTTTCCAGTTTGATTTTTGGTGGTCTGGGGATGAAAAACAGTTTGATCACATGTTCTGGATCAGATGCAATAAACCGCCATCTTGGATTCCAAATGGCCGCCTTTGTATATAGTTAATGCATTAAAAAAGAACATCAAAATACTTGCCAAATTTGGCTTCAAAATATCAATTTCAAGGATTTTTTTAATGGTGATAAAGCCATTAAAGTTAGTATTATTATTTGTTTTATGGGGAGCCACCATCACACCCACGTTGGCCACCACAATGGATTTATATATTATAAAACGTTTTCTAATTTAGCAATTAACTTTTAAAGAATTTGGTTTTGAGATTGGTAAATTCGTTTTGGCACTTATTTTCTGATTACTGTACCCCTCCAAACCATTTGGGTAAACTTCATCCTCGCCTAGCTACTAGATTATTATACTCAATATTTAAACATAACTATATATTATTATTGGTCATGGTAGTGATGGTGGTCAGGCGCTCATGCAAGATTTCAGAAATGGCAGGGGGGGCTCCAACTGTGATGGGTGAATAGAACTCGAAAAAAGTATTTTTTTAAATAATTTAAATAATACGAGAAAGAGGGGATCTGGACCCCCTGGGCCCCCCTATGGATCCGCTACTGGTGATGGTGATGGTGTTATCTCTGATTTCCCTTCAGCTTTTCTCCTTTATGAGAAATAGCAAAAGCACCACAAAAAACATTATTAGTGGAGTTCATATTATATGTAAAATACTGAATGGGGGAGTGCTTATTATTCAACGGGAGTGCATATAAAACATATACTATAGACTGTGGAGTGCTTATTAAACATATAATATGCATTGGGGAGTGCTTATTATACGTATAATAATGACTGGGGAGTGCAAATCCAGAGGAGTGCAAATTATATGCGCCACCGGCTCCAACCTATAGTGAGTGCTCTGCAGGGCTCGGTGGGTAAGTAAACAGCACCTGTATCGACTAGTAGTCCACAGCTGGTTTATCAACGGCCGTCATATGTCAGAAAACACACATAAAACATCCTTTACTTCTAACCACAAAGAGGAGACTATGTGGCGGTAGCGGGTTTCCTCCGAAGACCACGAGATGCAAACACCACAATAGTGTAAAAGCCACCGATTAAACAACGTGGTGAGGTGTAATTAAAACAAATGTTATACATGTTTGACATCTAGCTAACAACCACTGATTTAAACAAAGTGCTGGGGTATCGTTAAACAATGTGGTGAGGTGTAATTAAATCAAATGTTATACATGTTTGACATCTAGCTAACAACCACTGATTTAAACAAAGTGCTGGGGTATCGTTAAACAACGTGGTGAGGTGTAATTAAAACAAATGTTTGACATGTTTGACATCTAGCTAACAACCACTGATTTAAACAAAGTGATGGGGGTATCGTTAAACAACATTCTTGACGCCATCTTAGGGACGAAAAAAAAATCGAACATTACCGATAACATCTGAAAACTGTCGAATATAGTTATATTTGGATACCTTTTTATTTTCCTTTTAAAACACAAGTAAATGATTTTATTCAACCAAATTATTGTATTAAATATAATATATGTGAAAATAATTACTTTCACCTTGATCTTTAACTCGTGTCATCTAGCGTCAACAGATCATAGTGCTCCATTAATGTTTGCATTTTGAATTTTATTGACTTCAAATGTTTATTAGATGATAGAGTGTTAAAGGAAAATACGAGGTTTTAAAAGTGGAGTCGAGAGTTAGGCTAGAAGATTGAAAATATTTCTCAAAAGTTTACAAGATATTACAGGGACTTTTGAAAGGTGTGGGGTGGGTCCAAAGAAATTATAAAGATTATAAATTATAAATCCGCTCAAGTTAGTTTGGACATTAACTATACGTCTTTACTATCTACAAACATCTAATATTACAAATATGTGTATGTCACTAACAGCAGCACCACCAGCAGCAGCAGCAGCAGCAGCAGCAACAACAACAGCAACAACAATCTATAGAATCTATCTGTGTGTGTGTGTGTTTGTGTATGTGTGTGTTTGTGTGTGTAAGTGTGTATATGTGTATGTGTTAATGTGTGTATGTGTGAGTGTATGTGTGTGTTAATTGTATGTGTGTGTGAGTGAGTGTATGTGAATGCGTGTGTATGTGTATGTATGTGTGTATGTGTATGTGTGTGTATGTGAGTGTGTGTGAATGTGTGTGCGTGCGAATTTGTGTGTGTATTAATTGTGTTAATATATGTGTGTGTGTATGTGCGTGTTGTTTG
>JAULBS010154576.1:0-11961 GCA_032355785.1 Symmetromphalus regularis
TGTTCTCAATCCTCATTCTAATACTTAATCTTAATCTTACATTCACACGAGAGGTCACCTTTCAAATACAACCAAACATGTTCTCAATCCTCATTCTAATACTTAATCTTACATTCACACGAGAAGTCACCTTTCAAATACAACCAAACCTGTTCTCAATCCTCATTCTAATACTTAATCTTACATTCACACGAGAAGTCACCTTTCAAATACAACCAAACATGTTCTCAATCCTCATTCTAATACTTAATCTTAATCTTACATTCACACGAGAGGTCACCTTTCAAATACAACCAAACCTGTTTTAAGCAATCACTCAAGGAGTTATAAAATGGCTTCTTAAAACAGGTGGCTGCTTAATACAGGGTACATTATACTAAAATAGCTGATAAGAGAGAAAATAAAGGTGACTCTTCAAGACAAAAAATGTTGGATATCTGCTATCAAAGTCAGTCTCATAAGCAGGAATCTATAGAATGAAGTTGTAACATACATTCCTGGTAAATATGAGCCCACAAATGTAAATTTAATGTGATAACATTTAATTTTTTAAACTTTGTGGGGGTTTTCTGTAATATATATTTTAAAAAGTTTCAGCCTCTAATTTGATTTATTTAATTGATATGAATGCTATTTATTACTATTGGTGAGGAATAAATGTGAGTGGGGTTTTTTTCCAGGTCAATCTTAACGGTGCCCTGGGTTGAGCTTGGAGGTAAAGTTCAGATAGGATGTGCTAAAACTGGCTACAATGCACAGGTGGAATTCCATACCAAGGTAGAACTGCTTATTGCTTTGAGTGCATGCATTGGTGTAGCCAGGATTTTATATAGGGGAGGGTGGGGAAGGGGGGCAACTGCAGTGAAAATACTAATAAGATTGAAAGACCGGCAAATGTAAAAGGTGGTGGGGAAAAGAGGCTGTAATTGGGGTGGGGGTTGTGGGCTACAACACACAAATAATTTTTTTCTCTGTAAAATGAAATTTGTTTTATTATGTAATGAAATGTAGCTTTTTTCAAAAACTTTCTATAAATCGTAGCCATTTAAAAAGATAATTATATCTATGTAATTATATCTGTTTTTCAAAGCTTTCTGCAAACTAAAGTCATTTAAAAATAAAATTATATCTATTTTTGTCAAAGCTTTCTGCAAACTAAAGACATTTAAAAATATAATTTCAGCCATTTTATGGAGGGAAGAAACACAGAGTTTCTGCCAAAATCTTTGAACCAGAGGTTAAGATTCCATTTGTGACGATAGATGGTGAATGGAATGGTGTCATGTTTGCAACTTTCAACACTGGGGTATGCTAAATCTATATGTCAAAAATAAATTATGCTTTCAATGGAAAATATTTGTAAACGGGGGTATGCAAAATCTGTATGTAAAAATTAATATATTTGTACATTCAATGGAAAATATTTGTTTATAAACACGGGTAAGCTAAATCTGTATGTAAAATATTAATATATATGTACATTTAATGGACATATTTATTTATAAACACAGGGGTAAGCTAAATCTTTGTATAAAAAATTAATATATTTTTACATTCAATGGAAATATTTGTAAACAGAGGTATGCTATATCTGTATGGAAAATATTTGTTTATAGATCA
Source organism: Symmetromphalus regularis (assembly GCA_032355785.1). Taxonomy (NCBI): domain Eukaryota; kingdom Metazoa; phylum Mollusca; class Gastropoda; order Neomphalida; family Neomphalidae; genus Symmetromphalus; species Symmetromphalus regularis. The sequence continues at coordinate 1,621 of JAULBS010154576.1, forward strand.
AATTTCACATGAATTATAACCTGATGTATTATAAAAACTACATTTATTGAATTGATCAATGAACTGATTGATTTCACAATAAATAATTGCATATGTCTAGTAAACATTTAATATATGTTTTATTTGTATGTTTCAGCAATGTGAATCATTTGTGGACACAAAAACCATTCCTATCATAAAGAAGAGAGTGTTACCACGAGATCAACAAGGCGAATATGAATCACGCAGGTATCAGGACATATTTTATAAATAAGTTTTAAAATTGTGTTCTAAAAGAGAGTCAAACAAATGGCAGTTTGAAAGATATGGACATGTGCTTATAAAGTTTTTAAATTTTGGATTTGTGGTTAACAATAAAAGTTTTACATTTACTATCAGGCTATTTATATAAAAGAAAGGAATATCCGTTTAATGACAACCAGGGCTTGCCCTGGGTTCCCAAATGTATTCACCCAAAAATTTGCATATGACATTTCAATTTGAAAATGGCCCATTACAAGTACAAATAACAAAAACAAACGTGTTTTGTGTTCGTTTGTCGAATAGTGGATGCACAAATAAAGTATAAAATGTCATAATAAAAAATAAAATAAAACAGTTTTTTAATCTTTAATAAATGACGATAACTTAGGATATTTATTAGAATTTACATTTTGGTGGTTTATTTAACATTTTCCCATAGCACTGCTAGTTTTAAATTGTGACAAAAATAATAAAATTATCAGTTTGTATTTTATAAGTTTAATGAGTGGTGTGTCTTACAAAAGTGGAAATCGTCATTATGGCCTCGCACTGTAGTAGTTTTAGCACAATTTCTTATCAGGCACAGATGCAGGATTTCTGAAGGGGTGGGGTGTCCATATGTGATGGTTATGTTCCACGTCTTTCCACTCGTAAAACGAAAAAATATATATATTAAAAAAACAAAAAAAAAATATATAAAAGCAAAAAAGAAGGGTGGATCCAGTGCTGCCTAAGAAAACATGATTTGAAATGCTACGATATCGGTTTAAAAATTTATTTTTGCCGACACAGCTTTAATAATAATTACTATTAATGCGATAAGAATGATACTTTAAGTGTAATTATTAGCTGTACACTTAACGTTAATTTCTTTGACATCGAACTCTTCTTTTGTTTTTTCTTTGTGTCTCATTGTACCCAGTCAATAAACATAAAGACAATCATTTAATGAAAACATCTGTGTGCTATTGCTATCAAAAAACTGGCGAACTGGTGTCAAACTTATGTAATAGCTTTTAAAAAACCCAGCTACTGCCACATAGGTTACTCTTTCAGATTAGCAGCAAGGGATCCTTTCTCTGCATATCCCACAGACAGAACAGCACACACCAGTCTTTGTTCATCAGTTGTGGACCACTGGCTGGAACAAGAAATTTCCCAAATAGGTCTGCTGAAGGGAATTGATTACACTTCAGGCAGACACTTTGCTGCTTGAACTATCTTGCACTGCTGTTTATATAATGTTTTGGGCCTTAATGTGTCTTTTATCTGAACTAAGGTTTTTAGTCCAGTCAAAGGTCTTTAAAAGACACTAGGAAGCTGTGCTAGAAAAAACTGTCAGTACAGGCTAATTTTATAAAAATTCTAATTTGTGTTCTTTTACTTCAGATATTTTTCAGTGGAGTTATAAATTAACTGTTTCATCTCAGTCTTTATGTAATATATGTAGTTTCCAGAAAATCATTCCTGAAGCTCACTCTTAAGATTGGTTTTCTTGAAAGTCATGTCAGGAAAACCTTCTACAAAAGAACTCATACCAGAAACTGTTAATCTTTTATGTGAACCTTTCCATTAATTCAGAATAGCACTTTATATACCAATCAAGGTCATGATTTATGATCTATTATTGATAGGAATAATGTACGATCACATAACTTTTTCAGACTGTTTATGAAATTGCAAAGAACACATTATTTGAAAGTGATAACTTGTAGACAACTTTTTACCATTTTTGTTTAGGTTATGGAAAGACGTTACGTATCATCTTAAGAATAAAAATGTAGAAAAGGCAACAGAGGGTAAACATTTTCTAGAACAGCGACAAAGAGATGAGGCAAAGGAGAGGAAAGAAAAGGGAATGAAATGGGAGACAAAAGTAATCTTATTTGTTAATATATATTGTTTAGAGTTAAACTTAAAGTTAATTTATGAAATATTATGATCTTTGATTTTGTATTTATTCGATAAAACCTTTTTATTTTTATTTCTTGGTTTACGGATTGTTTTCTCTAAAACTTTAGTCAATCTGAAGAAATGAAAATAAAATTGTATTGTTTTAGGGGAAGGTGGGTTGATATTTTTAAAATGATGGTAAGTAGGTTTAAAAAATAAATCCTTTCACTGTGCCCATTAGTGCTTTTTATTTTGATAATATAGATAAACAAAATTTTATATTGTAAATCAGCATTCGATATTTTCTTAGTTGGAGTTAAAGAAATGTCCAAAAGTAAAACTTTATTTCACTTTCATGGTTTTTTGAGTTAGAAGATTTATAAAAAGTCATGAAAAATAAAAGGCCTAAAGTTTAAATAAATACTTAGAGATTTAGTAAATACACTTCACCATCTTACCAAGCCATATAATCATAATTTGGATATATTTATTTAACAACCACTCTAGATTTATTTAATAACCCACCTAGCATAAAAATAAGCATCTGCTATTGAATGGGTAAAACTATTTTTAAATTAAAAAACATTTTTATCTTTACCGAGCCTCAATGGTCCAGTAATAGGACATCAGACTCTCAAGCTGATAACAGTGGTTTAAAACCAATCATTGGCTTACACTTGACTACGTGTTAGAATGACCAAATATTTGACATTCAATGGCTGATGATAAATATATCGATGTGCTCTAGTTAAACCAAAAAATGTTTATCTAAAGACTGCAACTATTTTAATATTTTAGTATTTTAATATTGATGTCGTTTTTGCAATTGCAGTTTTTCCATGAGGTAGGTGAACATTGGGTGTACTACAGACCTTTACTACAACGTCTAGGAACAACGTCCTCGGGAGTATCTTGATACTTGTTTACTTAACCCAGGAATTCTAGTCAACCACACGGTGCTAGAAACCAAAAAACAGTTGACGTGATTGTGATATATAAACTAGATGCATACTTATATGCAATAACTGACTATTACTTAACAAAATATATATGTGCCAAGAAAGTGCTTTCTATGTATGTGTGTGAAACTTAACCCGGAATGACATGATTTTGTTTTTAATAACTGATGGACTTGGATGATTCACATGTGTGGCAGACGTCTTCCAGGTAGACCGGTGTTTAGACTGCATCCATGACAGTCTCTGATGTAGTGATGTTGTTGTTTAATGCCATGTCTCAAGACATCACAGGGAAAATATTCAGCAACAAATTTACCTGAGAATTTGCCAAAATGAACAACAGTTTGCAGAGATGTTATATGTTACCAGTCTCTTCCAGAGTACGGAATTAGTGCCGAATCACATTTAATGATGCAAACATTGTGATATGCTAGCAAAATACCGGTTTCAGGCTTGTCAGAATATAATTTTTTTAACCTATGAATGACTTTCACTTTGCATAACCTTTATAAAATATGATTTCTTGTAAATGTTTTGCAAATAGAAAATGGGTTATGTAAAAATTCTAACTTTGAAGAGATAAGTGCAAATGAAATATTCATTCTCACAATTTTCACTGGCCTGCAATTTGTTAGTAATGGTTTTGTGTAATAAACATTTGCAATGTAATGTTTTAAGATTATTTTGTGACTTGCCTTCCCAAAAAGGCAGGGATTGAAATTTGTTGTTTGAGGTACTGCAGTTATTGTGGTTTGTGTAGTCTTGGGATGAAGAGGATATTCGAGAAGCACAACAACAGATGTTAATAGGTTTTTTTATGAAGCATGATGGCCATCTTGAAATTCCACACTTGGGATGTCTACTGGGATATCTTGATGTTGGACTTAAGTAAAAATGCAACTTTTGAATTGAACATTTATTTTTAAAAACATTCTGAAACCTACATTATTTCAATATGAGAATGAAACATACTCGTTTTTATTTGGTTTATATCATTCATAGTGGTAGAATCCATATTAATGTAAGTCCTTTTTAAATAGAAATGTACTAATGTCCATCATGTTTTGATTGATAAATGTTACATTTTATCTCTACCCCATTTTGTTATAATTGTTGACATTATTTAGACCTTGCAGAATAAATTATAAATAGAATGTGCTTTTACTCAAAGATCAATGAACAATGATGAAAGTTAAGATTGTTTTACAGTATTAAAAATATGCATTACCATATTCTCACTGTTATACTTCTAGTATACCATAGAGAATTTTCATTGATGTCTTTAAACTGGAATTCTAGTCAGCCGATGTTCTAGATAGTCATATTTGAACAAGATTCACCAGATGTTAACAGACATAGCCATCATAAAGTGAAGGACGAAAACAAACATTTGATATTATTGTAGTATTGTAGCTCAGTTTCATTTCCATTAACACTAAAAGTAGTAAAAAGATTTACAAATTTCTTTAAAATGATGCACTTTATTTTATAGCCAACTAAGTTACCTGTTTGTACTAAAGCAGTAACTCAGAATCAAAATAAGGTAACCCTGGAATTATTTAAACATATTTATTAAACACTTTATGTACTGTAAATCAAAATTAAAGCAAGCAAGAAATTAATATGAATACTGTTAATAATTAACTGACAATTTACTTTTACCCACAGTATCATACTGGTTTTAAAAATGTAAGACATGATATAGTCAATCTGGTTAAAATAGAACTTTCTTTTTTTTAAATTACATTTTTTAGTCTCTCGTTTTCTCCCCTCTTTTTTTAAAAGAAAAAAGATATATTTTAATGTAATCTTAATTTCTTGATGCATCTGTTTTATGAATTAAAGTGTCTAATAATATTGTTTTACATACGTGAAGTATACAAGTTTTATATAATTCATGGATTAGATTGTACACATATATATAATGCATACCGGTATATGATGTAATTATTGTGATACCCAACACTGTACAAACAATCAGACTTTATGAATGTGTATTGTTATTGAGAAAATTGTGTGACATGTCATTTTAGGTTTTTATTCGTTATCATTACTTATATTGATTAAATAATCCAGACCTGTCTTCATGTAACTGATAGTCACTGATTTTGGGGAAAAGTGTATAAAATTTTCTTTAGTGTTAAAAGTCCCAAGCAGCTTGTGATGGTGATATTTGTTCATTATTACTATACTTTGCATTGTGAGATGGTACAATAGTTTTTAAGAGAAACCTTTATTCTGGGGATTGTAGGTCAAAAGGGGAAACAGGTTTCAAAAGGAAACAAAAGGTCAAATTTATATAAAAATTTTAAAGAAAATATTTTCAGTACATTTTTATGAGGAAAAACTAAATTTTATAACTGTTTTTCACATTTGTCATTTGCAGTTTTTGTTACTGTAGCAACTATAATATAAGGAAAGTTACAAAGTAAAATACTTTTATAAATGAAACAAAAGGTTTATAAACAATTGTCTTTTTGGTTCTTATTTTCCAACTTAACACGGATATTTAGATGTGGAATTTCACTTGATGGGTAGAATTACACTTACTCTGTCCTGGACTGGCAGCTTAAATTAATTCTCAGGTCATTGTTCTTAAACCTTACGTGGATAGAAACATAAACATATATCCACATCACAGGATGAAACTAGATGATGACAACCTGAAAGTAATAGAACCAGTTAGAAAGTATTAAGTATGATAAAAGCATCAGTATGTAGAAGTTTCAAAGTTTCTCCACGCAGATCATGGCATGTGCTGTTCTGTCTGTGGAAAAATTTATATCAGAATGACCAAATGTTTGAAAATCCAATAGCCAATTATTAATAAATCAATGTACTCTGGTGGTGCCGATAAAACAAAAAAAAAACATTTCACTATTTATAGCTACTGTTTTTTCAGTTTACTTGTTCTTGTTGAGCCAAACACTATTAAATGATTGAAAATAACGTGAATTATACACAATGTAACTACGGCATGATCAAAGCATTGCAAACTTAAACATTTGTAATGTACAATAATATATAATAAAAATACTATTTTGGTAGAAACTTGTTGAATTTTGTTTTTAAATCTTATTTATGTTATGCATAATTTGTCAATAGTGAGCCTTAAGACATCAGATTCTCAAGCTGAAGATTGTGGTTCAAAGCCCATCAGACTGATTCACACATTAGACAACAAGATCCAGTATTATGCTCTAGTGGAGTTATAACAAAAATTGTTTCAATAAGAAATTAAAACTTTAATTGTAGTAAACATATAGTGTGGCCTTAAAGATAATTTTATCTTGATTAATTGGCAGCATCACAAAGACATACAAAGACAAAAATCACTTCCTGGAAGGGTGGGGGGGGGACAAAAAGCTGAGTTGTGTGCCAAGGACAGCATGCTTGAAGCTCAATTGAATATAAGCATGAAACTATGTACAACCAACCAAAGCTAAGTAAAGTTAATTTACCAGAAAGAACAGAAAACAACCACAAACTCATTGCTTACATATAAAGACTTTATTTGAAGCACAGAACAAATTTGTAGCACATACATTTCCATCATACAATCCTTGTTTTTATTAGAGTATTAAAATAGTTCTCTTTTAAACTATTTTCTTTCACAATTACAGACATTTATTAATAATAATAGTAAAAATGAAGGATAACAATCTACGTGGAATGTTTCAATGCAGGAACAATTTACCTGTTGTGAATCACTTTATAGACATTTTGTTTTGTCATGAAGAGATTCAATCTGAGATTCATTTGATAATTACAGAGCTCCTAATGACTTTTATTACTCGTTTTATGGACATTTTTCTGAAAAACTGGTCTGCTGGTCAAAATGATAAAAATTATGTCAATTTGTTTTTGATATTTTCAAAATGGTCGGAAGAATAAGTAAATTATTCATTCACTGTGCACAATGGTGCTGTTTATTTTGTCAACATAGATGGGGTTTCTTTCTTTTTGTTGGTGGGGGTTAGTAGATCTGTAAACCATGCCATAAAAAGGCCTAATTTACTTTAAATTTACATTGATAGAGATAGGAAAATCTTACATATTACTATTAGAGTAAAAAATATTGTATGTAATAATGTTACGGTATTTGTGATATTTTCCCCCATCTGTAAAGCACAACCTGTTAATTACCAAATTAGCCTGTTCTTTTTTAAATAAATCAGATTGGTTACAACATCTAAAATTTGGTTAATAAGATTTTATTTTACTTTCACATACATTGTAACAGTATTGTTTTAATAATTTTCCATGGATATACAACAAATATTTGATAATGGGATCAAACAAATCCTCTCTAGGATAAAGCTTACCATGTTCATAATGAACAATTATTTTTCTCCTCTAGGCCTACATATTCAAGTAATTACAAAATGTACCTTCTAATTTGTGGCCTGTATATCAATAATAAAAATAAATCCATATTCAAGATTAAATATTTTATGGACACTTAACTTGCTTAAAATAATTAAAAGGATATGATGGATGAATGATTTATATAAAAGCAAGACAACATTTTAAAAAGAAAACATTTTAGTGTATTTTCAAAAAAAAAAATACCTATATAACTACTTTAGTTTGTAAATTACAACATAAAATAATTTATTTCAAAATATTTATTATTAAAAGTAATATTTTTGTTCTATATGCTTTAAATGTTAGTTAAAATATTTTATCATGATTGTAGAATTCATCTTAAATCACTGAATTTATGTTAGTCTAATAAAATGGAAGATATTTCATGACCCAAGAATTACAATGTTCTAATATATTTTATGTATAAAATAAAACCAATTCGAGGGTTTTGATTTATCTGAAAACAGTATGTAAAAGAAAATCAACGCAAATTTAGGCAACGACAAATTTGCCTAGATCATGTGTAGTATACATGATTTTCACACCAGCCAAAGAAAAATGTACAATATCCTAATTATTATTACATGTAATCTGAATGACAATAACTTCCCATCTAACCTGTATGCTATTGGGACTAGTAAGTATTAGTATTAAGTTTTAACAGGTTTTTAGAAAGAGAATGAATTGTTTCAAACGTGGTATTTATGACATTTGGTTGTATGATGGTATGATAGATGAAACCCAAATTATCCATCCCACAACCTTTTACAGTTCAAGTGGATACTCTATACTCTCGACATATACTCAACACTTTGTCTGATAAATGTGCAACAATAACAATATGGAAGCATAAAAACATCTGAATATTCAGATTAAATGATAAAGTGTAACATTAGTTTAAAACATTTATCTTACTCTTTGTAAATCAAATTGGAAATATAACCTAATCCACACTATCACAACCAACTACCATTCACTTACACTTTATACATTGTCACATTATGTGTGTTTGCTAACAAGTAACTAAAGACATCTAATAATGAAAACAAATAAAATGATTATACATTAAACTTTCATTTTGAATATCACAACCTTTTAAGACTAAAAAATGTACTTGGTTTTTAGCCTTTACGTATATTGATAAAATAATTCAATTTGTTTTACAAAAACAATATTAAAAAATTCTAAAAAGAAATTAACCAAATAATTCAGTGTAAACTGATTTTCTTCATGAATCAAAAATACATGATGTAAAACTAACGAAATAAAAGAAAATATTAACAAAATGATTTCTAATAGCTTGCATACTGTATAGGCAGATGAAATGATCCATGACACTATGAAGCTTAGGCAGATATTTTACTATTAAAGGTTAATTCATACTTCACTGCCGAACTTAGTATGTCAGGGGCAGATACAGGAATTTTGAAAGGGGTATAAAAAGATTTTTTTAAAGATTTTAAAAAGTGGCAGTTAGTTACGACCAAATTAAAATAGGAATATTTTTTAAAAGGTGGGGAGATATGCCCCTGGAAAACCCACATGGATACACTTACGTTTAAAAGTAGTCCTCTATAGAATCTTACTAAATTTCCAGTTAGTATGAAGATTGGCAGTGATGTAATGAATTAACAATAAGCAAAATTTCATCCTATACGGTACTAATAGTTTGTGAATTTAACATTTAGTCATGAAAAAACCCCTCACCATTGACCAGTCCCAGTAAAACTATACTGCCGTTGCTGAACATAATGTTCCACTACAAATGAAAATATGGAGTCTTTTTTTTCTTTTTTTTTTGCAATTGCAAACAATAGACATAACTCATTAATTAATCTTCCAAAATTGTCTATTTCTGATTTTAGCGATACATAACCTCATAAACGACTGTTTTCAAATTATTTGGAAGCATGATTAAAATCTAAAGTTTCACATACAACAACATGAACACATGACTGGCAGTATTATAGTATAAATCTGCAGTGCTTCAAATCTTTCATTCTCCAATATACAGTGCACAACCCTGAATATATCTACATAATATTAACTATACTCTGTTTTGTATTTATTTAGACAGGGTTTTTACAAAAAACAATGAAGTACAATGCAGCATATATATTAGTCAGGTATTATTCCAAGTAAAAGTGAATTTTGATGGCAAACACTGAGTATCCATCCTTTGAATTAATTGTGTTTTAAATGTTTTTTTCTTAATTCCATACAAAAATTGGGCTGACACGTTGTTATCCTATTGTGTTGAGTTTCTTTATGTAGTATTACAAATTCTGATAGTGATGTGTATACAATTTGTAATGCAAAATCAGCTTTTGTTGTAAAAGTATTAGGTAATATGATATGCATTTTTTTCTAAACATTTTCAAACAATGTACAATTTAATGGGACAATGCATATGAAGATATCAACAGTTGTACAGTGCTCTAAATAACCCCTTTTTCTTACTCCTAAACATCAGCTATGTACAGCTTATTTAATTAAATTATCTCACTTCTATAAAGTATAGTTTCTTCTTTGTTACTGTGTATGTGTGTAATGCTATTTCTATTTAAGAAAGTGTTATATAACATGTTTCAAAATTTTATCCTGTTTTCTCTATGTGTTACATTGCACTGTACTACAGAAAATTGTTAATCTGGACAAAACTAAATTGAACATTGTAGAAGCACTCTGGATACACCATTTGAACACAATATGGCCTGATGGGCTCAATGAGTATGACTCAAGCAGTAACTGATTTTGTCTTTGTTACTCCATCCAGTCAGCTTATCCTGTGATTACAGTACTAAAGTACTTCTTTTTATCTGAACTGTTTTAACTCTACCTATTTTAAGGCTTTTTAGGTGAACTGTTTTAACTCTAC
>JAULBS010154587.1:0-11961 GCA_032355785.1 Symmetromphalus regularis
GGGCTATTTTCCATTCCAACTAGTGGTCCACAACTGGTTTATCAAAGGCCGTGGTATGTGCTGTCCTGTCTGTGGGAAAGTGCATATCCCTTGCTGCTTATCAAAAAGAGTAGCCAATGTGGCGGCAGCGTGTTCCCTCTAAAGACATATGTCAAAATGACCATATGATTCACGTCCAACAGCCGATGATGAAATACAAATCAATGTGCTCTAGAGGCGTTGTTAAATAAAACAAACTTTACTTTACTTTGATTAATATCACAGTACCTTAAATAATTTATTAAATTTTATTTTATTTTATTTTTTTCAGACTGGATGCCTTAACATTCCATTCTGCTACCCTAGGGAGATATCCACTGATGATGCCCCAAGAGACATTTGCCCACTATACACTGAGTTATCTCTCCATAATACCCTGAGAGTTATCTGCCCATGATGGAACCAAAGCCTACAGAGATATACAATCGTTTTGTGGAGTTGCTTCTCATAGTGGGTATTGATGACAATACTGGCTTGATACCGGTTGACAGTGATGTGGAGGTATGGTTCGTTGGTTGTAGAGGTGCAACAATATACCGGTATATTGCTATGATTGCCGAACATAATACATACCGCAATATGGTTTCATGTATTGGTAAATATCTACCTCCATTTTCATAAAACCTATGACTATGACAGTAAGTTATAAAAATAAAAGTTGAACTTAATTAAAACATATAAATCTACTATGTCTATATATTCTCATCAGAAATTGGTACAGGTCTGCCTGCCTGAGATATGTTTAGTAATTAGTATTAATAGTATCAAAAAATAACTATGACACCTTGGTAATTAATCAAACTGTACTGCGGTATGTATTGGAATATGGGTTTGCTGTATCGCAATATATCGCAATACGGTTTCGGCCGTATCGTTGCATCCCTAGTTGGGTGTACTTATTTTCATGTTATATCCCATTAATTTCAAGCACACTGTCCTGGGCACACAACCCAGCTTCCTGTGCTGTCTTTCCAGGACAGAAAATTATTTCATGAAAAAATTTCAGATGAGGACATAACTCTAATTATCACAACACATTTCTAACAAAATAAAATACACTTAGACTATATGCTGTCTGTCCAGGACAGAAATTTATTTCGCATGTATAAGAAATTTCAAATGAGGAGATCAGAAACATTGTGAAAAATTGTATTCCCAATTTTTATTTTACTAATGCAAAGGACATAACCCTGATTATGATAACACATTTTTAACGAAATAAAATACATTTAGATTACATGCTGTCTGTCCAGGACAGAAAATTATTTTACGTAAGAAATTTCAAATGAGGAGATCACAAATTTTGTGACAAATATTCCTAGTTTTGATTTTTTTTCTCATGCAAGGGACATAACCCTAATTACAATATCACATTTCTAACAAAATAAAATACATTTTGACAGACATCAGTCCACTTTTCCAAACCCATCCTAAACACCTCTAAATCCTAATTTGACAACTTATAGTTAAGGGTGCATTCAAGAATTTTGAAGGGGGTAGTCTCAAATAATATGAAATTGGTGGAACAGAAGTTAGTACTCCAAAAGTTGAACTATGTGTTTGAACTATATAGTGGTATGTGCTCTCCAGTCTGAAACTGAATATAAAAGATCCTTTGCTACTAATGGAAAAAGAAGGTGCGGATGCAGGATTCCAGAGGGGGGGGGGGCGGAGTCCAAATGTGATGGGTGAATATAACTGGGGGAAAAATGGTTAATTTTCACATCCTTCCACTCACAAAATATATTTATAAAAATATAAAAATACAAGGAGAGAGTTGGGTCTGGACCACCTGGACACTTCTCTGGATCTTCTACTGAAAGGGTATCTTGATTCCTAAGAATTACCAAAATGTCTGACATCCAGTTATTGTCTGTGAATGTGCTGTCCTGTCTATGGGGAATTTAATAGATAAAAGATAGCTGCTAATGAAAAAACTTAGTTGGATTCCTAAGAATTAACAAATGTTTGATGTCCAGTTATTGTCTGTGAATGTGCTGTCCTGCCTGTGAGAAATTAAATAGATAAAAGATAGCTGCTAATGAAAAAATGTAGTTGGATTCCGAAGAATTACCAAATGTTTGACATCCAGTTATTGTCTGTGAATGTGCTGTCCTGTCTATGGGAAATTGAATAGATAAAAGATAGCTGCTAATGAAAAAATGTTGTTGGATTCCTAAGAATTACCAAATTTTAACGTCCAGTTATTGTCTGTGAATGTGCTGTCCTGTCTATGGTAAATTGAATATAAAAGATCCCTTGCTGCTAATGAAAAAAGTTAGTTGGATTCCTAAGAATTACCAAATGTTTGACGTCCAGTTATTGTCTGTGAATGTGCTGTCATGTCTATGGGAAATTGAATAGATAAAAGATAGCTGCTAATGAAAAAACGTAGTTGGATTCCTAAGAATTACCAAATGTTTGACGTCCAGTTATTGTCTGTGAATGTTCTGTACTGTCTGTGGGAAATTGAATATAAAAGATCCCTTGCTGCTAATGAAAAAAAGGTAGTTGGATTCCTCAGAATTACCAATGTCTGACATCCAGTTGTCAATGATTAATAAGTCAGTGTACTCTCAGTGCCATAGCCAGAGGCTGAAAACAGATGAGGCAAATCTGAAAAATGCCCCACTGTATTTAGATTCATATGGTTTCATAAGCATGATCAAGAAAAAACAGGTGAGGTATTTGCCTCCTCTGCCTCCATGCTGACTATGGCACAGAGTCTAGTGGTGTCATTAAACAACAAAGAAACACACACCTCTGTCGTCTCGTCTCTCTCTCTCTCTCTCTCTCTCTCTCTCTCTCTCTCTCTCTCTCTCTCTCTCTCTCTCTCTCTCTCTCTCTCTCTGTGACTGTATGTCTGTGTCTGTCTCTATCTCTCTGTCTGTCTGTCTCTGTATGTATGTCTGTCTGTCTGTCTGTCTGTCTGCCTGTCTCTTTCTGTCTCCGTGTCTCTGTGCCTCTATCTCTGTGTGTGTATGTATCTCTCTATCTCTCTCTCTCTCGCACAGACATATAACCGGTGACCGTTATAGTAGGTTCAACTGCATATGCCAGCATTGTCCACACATATATTGTTCATATGTTGTTAACAGTGCAGTTTTACACCATAATATCGATCTGATACCGAAAATTCAGACCACCAAGTTGGTGCTAACAATGAAACATTTTAAACCGGGAGATAGTGGAGATTGATATCGCGATCCTACTCAACAAGATACACTATATTTGAGCTATGGGTTTATTTCAGAGGTGCAAAAAAGAAAAAAAAGAACAAAAACGCCAATGTTAATTATGACGTGTGGTTTTGAGTTGCAATATTTATCGTTGTGACATTTGTTGTTGGTCTTGTGACATTTGTCAATGATTAGGACATTTGTCACAGTGAAACTGCGACATTTGTTGTCGAAAAGAAATTTGTTAATTTTGCCACATTTGTGGGCACTACCCCTCTCAATACTATGATTTGGGAAAAAAATTTCACTACATGTTGATTAATAAAAATATTAAATGGACGTTTTCACACTGGAATATTGAAACATTAATTTAATAACCTTAATATACATGAACTATTTTATTGTGTTTGCAACTAAATGTGGTGCAAAGCTTCGAAATTAATCCACGATGTTGTGCGCGCATGTACTGCCTGTCCTTTGGGAGTTAACCCATTACGTGTCTAATATAAATAATTATGTTTTTATATCAGGCACTGAGCGATCAGGGCGAACTGACCAATCCGGCACAAACTCCATATCAAATTTTGCTTACAATGGCAAACATTAATGTGTAACAAAAATAGGCCCCTACGGGTCTCTATAAATACAAAGCTGATCAATGTATAGTGAGGCACAAAAGAAACGCGAATTTTGTTTGAATAGGTTTTATTTTTCTTCCACCTCAGAAGGATACTGTACTGAATTGTAAACTGTTTCGAATGAAAATTGGATTGATTGAATGTTGGGTTAACGATCACCTATCACAAAAATAAACATCGGCTAATGGGGGTCCGAATGAACATTGGAATGAATCATTGAACCATTTTGACACAATTTACAGTAAGTTCCGTGTACCAGTTCCGTGTAAGCAAAAACAGCTTAAATAGGACCTACTGATTCATATTTGTGGCGGCCAAAGTCGTATGACCGCGGAATTATTGCTAATTTTGTGAACAAGGTTTTGCAAACAAAGGAATAGGTTTTAAACATAAAATGTTCCAATAATACAGGATGTCCATAAAGTCTCTTTACAAATTTCAATTTACTTTTTTTTAATTACAAAAGCAAATGAATAGATAAAAAACATTTCTGACGGTACATATATATCAAAGAAACTCTCGTTAAAGCTTAATTTCAGTCGAAGACTGCGATTTTAATATCGATACCAGATCTAACTGAGAGTGAGTACTCTGCAAGGCTCAATGTGTAGGTGCATACCACTTGCACAGGACAGTGGTCCACAACTGATTATCAAAGGCCGTGGTATGTTCTGGCTTGTCAGTGGTAAAGTGCATATAAAATATCCCTTGATACTAATCAAAAAGAGTAATATATGGTGGTAGCCGGTTTCTTCTAAAGATCAGGAGTCGCATATGTCTGTCATCTAATAGTCGTGGAAAAAAACAATGTGCTAGGATGTCGTTAAAGAAACAATCCATTCCTCTTCCTTTTCGTTAAAGTATATTGTTGAGGTCACTTATAATAAATAAATTAATGTGTCCTTGTATTTGTTGATAAATATAACCTTATCATTTCACCTTGTACACTCGCAACTCACGCATTCCTGTCTCTTGATGTATATGTTTCCAGTATGTGCTGGAAGAAAAAGACTCCTGTTTATTCTATAAAGTACCTGCGTTAAAAAAGGATTCATTAATGTGCAATTTGCCGGACATGGGTAAATCATTCAGTATGCGTGCACCGTGCTTACGTTTATGGGAATAGGTATGCCGCCCTGCATATTCTGCAGATCATTACGTAATGCAATAAGAATACACTCCTATAAATACCGGACAGATTATAGTACCTATATTACTCAATAAATGTGAGGTGAGTGATTTTTCATTTGACTAATTATTTAAAAATCTAAAATCTGCTTCCTAATTTTATTTTCTCTATGGAATCTACAACGCAATCTTTTCAAGAGATAAGTGCAGGGAGTGACCACGTGCCCCACACCTGGTCCCCCGGTTCCTACGTCCCTGTCTTTACATAAATTAATTAGTATGAGTGCGCCATGCTTACGTTTATGGGAATACGTATGCCGCCCTGCATTTTTATGTAGCTCATCACGTAATGCAATAAAAATACACTCATATAAATACCGAGCAGATTATGAAATTTATTACTCGACAAATGTGAAATCTAAAATCTGCTTCCTATTTATATTTTCTCTTTATTTGTTTGACGATAACTAACAGGGAAAAAGAAAAGGATTCATTGTTTAACGACGCTCCAGCACATTGAGATTTTATCCCAGTACCTACGAAGCGTGAGCACGATGTAACAAGAAAAACTATTAATATTATTCAAGCGCTAATTTATAAACTTATAATATTTGTTAATAAATACGTCCCTGTCATGTAATATCGTTTACTCACAATGGCCGTCTTCCTATACATCTATTTCTTGACGTGTGTGTTGGTAGTCTGTGCAACAGGAAACACTAACGTATCTACCGAGTCAGGAACGTACCTGGGAAAAGAAGGCGTGTCTCTGGATGGGAAGTCTTACCACGCGTTCTTAGGGGTGCGATTTGCCAGGACAGAGAGATTCAGTAAACCAGAACAAGAAAAACCAATAGCTGGAATCTACAATGCAACCTTTTCAAGAGATGGTTGTATTCAGGTAGGTTCTCAAACGTGATTTTTTTTCAAACGTACTCAACCGAGCCGTCCGTGCTGTGCGTAATTTCGATGTGACCAGAGCAAAGGGGGCAATTGCTCCGGCCCCCTGCCAGAGCCCCCCTCCCGACTAAGGACTTCCTTTATAAACAAATGTAATCATTATAAAATTAGTTCTATTCATTAATTTTAGTTCATTTTTTTCTTTGTCATATATACACAGGCAATGGAAAGTTGTTATTTCTTACTGGTGTCGAATAGTTAACTGTGAAATAAGACAATATTTTTATTGTGTGAACAAATTAATCAGTTGAAAAAGAATGTTAAAAACTGGAATTTTAATGTAAAGCAGATTATCATGCAGTATGGTTTCCAAACTTTTGCTAATGTTAACGATCTTTTGTACAAGAAAAGAGTACCCTCTGGTGTTTTACCCATGATGTTTAAAAAATAAAAAATAGATTGGCAAAATAATATTAGGAAAGAGAATGGCAATAGTTGCAAAGGAGCAGAACGCCTGTAAATGTTTAGGATAGCATCTACATAAAAAAAATTCACCCACCACATACTTTTATAAAATATGCTCATGACCCCCTACCAAGGTTAATATATTTTGAAAGTACCAATTTATTGCTGTTATAGTTTCTTCATGGTCAGTACATGCATTAACAATCATTCAGATCGTCGACGACCTATTTTTGTAGTGGAGCAGTTTGTGAAACGAAAAGGCCCGAATTTAAATAACAACATTTATTCATATTAGGATTACAGCCAAACAGCTATATAGAGCTTTTGACGAATCATTACGAGTTTTTACATGGTTTACTCCTAATTTCATAGAAGTGGTAATTGTTGAGCAATTAAAAAAACTGTCGTTGGTTGTATTTATTTTCGTGCTTATATCACACAAGGTTCAAGCACGCTGTCCTGGGAACACAACTCAGTCTCCCGTGCTGTCTGTTTAGGATTAGTGTTAATAGGAGATACGAAACCCGCTGCCGCCACACTAATGCAGCTACTCTTATTGATAAGCAGCAAGGGATTTTTTTATATGCCACAGCACATACCACAGCCTTTGATAAACCAGTTGTGAGCCACTCGTCGGTGTAAGTGGTATACACCAACCCACTGAGTCTTGCGGTGCACTCACTCTGGGTTGGAGCCGATACAGAGATTAAAAATTCAATGCTTCGACTGAGATTTGATCTCTGTACCTACCAGCCATGAAACCGACAGTTTAACCACAGCGCCAGCTAGGCCGGTTGTCGACCATGACAGGATGACAGGTAGTTATACAATTATGTAATTTATTTCAAAGAAAAAATCTCCACAAAGATATTTAAAAAAAACACAAAAAACCACAAAAAAAAAACACACACACACAACTTTGACATCAAAGTAATTAAGATTTAAAAATAATTTTAATCTCACACTGTCTTAATCTGTTAATTCTACACCTCAACAGGTTAATCATAATGGTTTATATAATAGATTAATGTAGATTGCCTGAACTATTTAGGCAATCTACAGATTGCCTCATTTTTATTATTAATTTTTATTAAAAAAATTTAATGTTAAAGAATCCGAGTATTCTTTAGCCCCCAACCCAACAAATGGAATTTTTGGATCTGCTACTGGCTACTCGATGTTTTTGTCAGATGATAATTCTTCGTCAGAATCTCCTTCTATGAAGCTATTTTCGGTTCTAGGTTTAAGATTTCACACCAGTGGTTCGAACTGATATGGTTTTATACCCTCAGCACCATCTGGGCACAATTGTTCGTCGCTTGATTGACTTAAATTATCCATGTTGCTTCGTAAATTTTCTTTCAATAGAATGATGAAGGCGTCTCTCAGACTCACCGGTTACATCTCGGGCTAGGTTATCAATTGTCGACAGTTTCCGGCAAATCAGCGATTAAACAACCCCAAAGAAGACTGGCACGTTTAATAACAGAGTCTGTAATGGCCGCGCGGTGTTTGCGTATTGTGATTAATTACAGTAACCAAATTCATTACACCCTATGCATGGTTTGGAGTCCGGACACCTTTAACTGATAAAAATTGTGTGCATGTCAAAATAGTAAAATACGCCACTTGTAACTATGATAGTGCACCTTTAAATAAACATTTTTAGTTATTTTTGTGTCATATATTTGAATAGGTAATGGTCTTTGAAGATGGTCGCGTGGAAGGAAAGGAAGACTGTTTATTTTTGGACATATACGCTCCAGTAAACCACTCTAAGGATTCCCCCAAATCTGTCATGGTTTGGATTCACGGGGGTGGTCTTGTTACTGGAAAGGCGGAACAGTTTGACGGATCCAATATAGCAACGCAGGGCGACGTTGTCGTTGTGTGTATTCAGTATCGTCTTGGACCGCTTGGCTTTCTCAGCACCGAAGATGAGCTCCTACCCGGAAATTATGGGATGTGGGATCAACTAACTGCACTGAAATGGATTAAGGACAATATTTTATACTTTGGAGGAGATCCCCAGAACGTTACGATATTTGGCGAATCTGCTGGTGGATGTAGCGTTAATTTGCTTCTTGTTTCTCGAAAATCTAAAGGACTGTTTAAAAGAGTAATAACTCAAAGTCCAGTACTCTGCTTTAAAGAGAATCAACTTCCTACAACCTACGCTCTCGCTAAGTTGGTTAATTGCTATCCTGTACAATCTTCAAGTATTTCCAGGAAAACTCTTCATACCAACATTGTTGACTGTTTAAAACATACAGACGCTACAACCCTAACCTCTGCTTCGTATCCACTTGATGATGAAATGAAATCTGGACTTCTAGACTTTATTTACACAGCAACTGTTGATGGCGAGTTCCTTTCAAAAGGTTTCTACGACTTACTATCCGACAAAGACTACTTAGCGACAACTAGTTATTCAGACGTAGACCTCATGGTGTCGGTAAACAACAATGAGGGTCTCGGGTTTTACTTTATAGCACAACATTTTGACACAGTTTTCAACACTTCAGAAGCAAAACCATTTCAGCTGCTGAGTCAATTTCGTACATATCTTCTAACGCCATATTTGAAAAGACGATATGGCATAGTAAGCTCGGAACTTTTGAATACAATCACTTTTGAATCTGTTTACCCTCTTAACTTGAGTACAGAACACATTGAAATGGAATCTGGTATTAAACTGAACAGCCAAATATTTATAAATATCGCCTCACATTTTGTCAAATCTCATTCAAATTACAACGGACCTGGCAGCACGTATCTATATCTGTTCGACCATGACCAGCAACTAACAAAGGTTTTCTCAGGTATGTGTAAATAACAGAGTGGTAGGGATCCCCAGCTTGTAGATGCACACGTATTTTTTCCTGTTTCCTTCTTTCTGTTTACCGTATTGCGACACGTATACCTGACACGTACATACACGTACACCTACCCGTCAACGTAATCGTAAACACACGTACCTACCCGTAAACGTACACACACGTACACCTACCGTAAACGTAAACGTACACACACGTACACCTACCGTAAACGTGAACGTGCATACACGTACAGACATGACTGTACATAACGTGATTGCGATACAAGTCGAAACGTATGTTGTTGTAACGTAACACATTAAAATCGGGATATATGTAAGGAAATGTTTCAAGTTAGTGTTTCCAAATTATAAAAATTACTTTTAAGATCACCAGAGTAAGATTGTTATCAGTAAACAGTTTGGCAAGACTGCCGAACGTTCCAGCATCATTAATATTCATGAATGCTCATTAATTATTCAAAATTTCTTTCAATATGGCTGCAACCAAATATGCCAAACAAAAGTTATTTTCTAAGCACGGGTTACAAGAGTCGCTTGTTGTGATAGAGGAATACCAACGAAATAATTTATACATGCTAATATCACTGTCAAATATATTAAATAGGATAAAATTACAGAATCCTATTCCGTAATCGTAAAACGTGTGTAATTTACTTCCGAGTTTTCGGCTGTTTTCGTAACCTAAATACTAGTAACTCACAACCACTCCATAACCCATAACCTGTTCAAAAGAGCGAGCGCTCGCGAACAATTTACCTAGTTACCATAGTCTTCTATCACATGACAGTTATAAATTATTAGACACAAAAATCAGTCTAGCAGTTGATTGGGAGCGCTCACCCTCCTGAACGTGTCACGAGTGACGTGTTCAATTTATTCTGCGTTGACGGAAACAATCGACGGTTACGGAATGAAGTTATACATTTAATACGTTACCTATTTTAAAGAAAACAACTTTCTCACTCAATGTTCATTATGAAGTGATTTAAAAAAAATCCACGGCATAAAATGACAAATTCTGCAAGTTTTCTGCATGAAATTTTATTTTCCGCGAACGTATGAGAATTCTGCGCTGGCATGCAAATTCTGCACATTTTTTCGCGTCCCCAGAAACGCGGCTTTCGGTGGTGACTGATATTGGCCGAAAATAGTTGAACACGACAATTGTACAGATGTCTTAAAGTTATGTTGTGAATGTTTACAGGCATGATTCACGGTATGGATCTTGTGTATACATTCGGATTCGCTGAGTTCCAGCTGAAAGCTTTTCTTGGTACGGCTAACATCACTATTCCACCGTCTGAGAAAGAAATATCGACATTTCTCATCAGCTTTCTAACTGGGTTTGCCAAAACAGGGTACGTATTCTGTATAATATTAAGCATCCACGGTATCGGCTTATTGCGATATCGGAGGTGGATTCGTACGAAGAGCGATTTCCGATCGAACAAGCCCCATTTTATTCCGTAGATACTAAGTATTAGATACGGTTTAAGATTAAATAGAACAATGTTCTTTGGAGATGTGCATGCTATAGTATTCTTGTTAAGTGCACCTATGTAACTGTTAATCATGCATCAAGACCAACGTGTATTAATTTAAAGCTAATTTTTAATGCACAAGGTCACATATTTAAAGCTGGAACAGTTTTACTTATATGCTACAATTTGAGTGATTACAAATGCAATTTGTACTCCACATCTTATAAGATGTTCTACTAATCCAAACGTTAAACATAATTGCTGTTTAATAAGCTCGTCTGGGTTGCTTATCAACGATTATCGTTGACCGTCTACATACATCTTTCCAATGTCCCTGCCATTTTACGACACGGCTGAAATGTTGAAGTACTGCTTAGCCGCCCTCCACCTAGTTAATTTGTATATGACCTAGATAAGACAACATTAATTTTGTCGAAAAGGGAAAAATGGCGCGCAATGGGTAAGAAACATACCTGGAAGATATGTTAAAAATGTTCTGTAGTTTGCAACTTTAATAAGAATATAGTAAGATCTAATGGTACAGTATAGTCAGTATACACTGACAACGCAACGCATGCATTTCTTAAGCCCCAGTCATACCAGGTCCGAGACAAGGTTACAATCTAGTTGCAACAGAAAATGATGGAATCGCGGCAAATCATAATAAAAGCGCGATTGATCGCAGAGGTGGTGGGTGTTCGCCAGAGCAAAATCAGTTGCAGAAAGGTCGATGGTCATGTTCAAAACTTCTGACATGCGATTCCAAATCGTAAGCGGTCGTAGACAGATATTACGTGATCGTACCATCAGTCGTGCATGATCGAGGGTCAAACAATTGGTGGTGCCATCTGACTATTGGTTGTTTGATCAGCCACGACCTGTCCTGACTGGTGGTACCACTTGTGACACGATTATCTAGATTGATCTTGCGATCGATCTTCTCTAACCACTGGTTATCGTACGACCACACGTACCACCAATCATATTATGACCTGCTATCAGATCGCAGTATGTGTACCTCGGTCAAATCGCTACCAATCGCGCGATCCCAAAATCTTTACGATCCGGTGTGGCCGAGGCTTTAATCTTTAATAACAGCTTATTCCGATATTTGACCTATCGAGGTTCAAGTAGACAATGCTAATTTTAGTAGTATAATGAAGATATTTCTTTGTTACAGAAACCCTAGTGACAGTGTTTCAGACAAGATTCCAAGTGGTTGGCCGGAGTTTGACCAAACTTCAGAATCGTATCTATCTCTCAGCTCCAACTCGTCAATCAAACAACACCCG
>JAULBS010154598.1:0-11961 GCA_032355785.1 Symmetromphalus regularis
TAAAAAAAGACTCCCAGGCTAATTTTCATCACAGGGACGTCAGTAATGAATTTCAATCATAAAAAAAGGTGCCCTCGAAAAACGCACGGGGGTGGGTATTATGACTGGACTATATTTTAGTCTAAAAAAAAACTATATATTTTTTGGTTAAAAACATACACAAAACAATAACACCCATACAAAATTATAACCTAAACATATTCCCAGCCATATATGTAAGTCTTGCATTCTTTTTAATGTGTTCAGTGCAAGTGCTCCTCGCCTGCCCCAACCCACCCTACATAACATTCTGTCTACGCCAGTAGATTGTACAGTCATGTTGACCCAACCCGTTGTTATCATGCCTGCTTTGACCTATCTCTACAAACCATCTCTATTTTTATCATACGCTTACGATGCTCAGTCACGGGTATTTAATATATATATATATATATATATATATATATATATGTATGTATGTATGTATGTATATTATATACATATTTCCGTGACCTTGTTTGTACAGATTCTTATTCTACTGTCATTCAAATCTTTCAATCACTTATGTAAACAGGTTATAAGTTATATGTGTTATAAGTTATAAGTTATATGTGTGTTTATAATAATTATAATTAAAAAAATAGTTTGCAGTAGTACTTCTAAAAATGTGCCCCACCCACCTTCACTTCCAAATCAAAATACTTGTCTACGCCAGTAAAGGCGTTTCGCGTCCAACAAAACCCTTCTTCGTCTCCTTTTCACATAAGTGCATCTCAGACATCAATTAACCAAAAACACCCTCAGAAATTAATAAACGAAAACTTGTATTATCTAAGTCTTCCTTAAACAACGAACTTTTGGTTTCGTTAGTTTCAGAAACAATGCATCAGCAATCGGAATACCTCGCACCTTTTCGTGCAATCAGGACGTGTTTTCGGTACTCTCCGTATTATTTCGTGAAACACCCGTACGCACCTGTACCCTCGACTGTCTTCCGACATTCTCTCAGCAGTGCAAGTTGAGCGGAATCTAGCTCAAACGGTAACGTGTCTGCCTGTGAACCGGCCGGTCGTCGGATCAATCCTTCTCAGTGTACCCATTTGCAGTTTGAGCTATTTTCCGTTCCAACCAGTGGTCCACAACTGGTTCAACACTATGTGCTGTCCTGCCTGTGGGACGGCTCACATAAAAGATCCCCTGTTGTCCAAAACGAACGGGCTGCTTATTGATTATTGGTTGGCATCCCGTCCAATGTGGGCTATATACCCGTTATAGAGCAAACCCTGCAATTTTCTGGCTACAAATGCTTCAGTTTCCGACAAAAACATTACAAGAAATATCTAGATATACAACAAAATTGCCAACTTACGCGCTTATTACATCCCTTTTCAGAGTAAATCCCACAGTATCTACTGATTTCGCCTTCAATCACCGACAGATTTAAAAAGAAATAGCAGTCGAACAAATACGTCACAAATACGAAACTTTCAGGAGGGAAGGAGAGGAATGGGAAATGAAGAGAGGGATTGTTGGCAGGTTGGAGGAGTGGGGCGCGTGTTGTAAATAAAAATAGTAATATATTACATTGAGACTGGTTTATTTTATTTAATTTTTAATGACTCCACAGAGATAGCTGGTGAACCGAAATTTTCATATTTGTGACGTATTTGTACGACCGCCATGTTGTTTTTAATGTGCTAGCGGTTGAAGGCATCATTAGATACTGTGGGATTTACTGTGAAAAGTGATGTAATAAGGGTGTTATTTTTTTTTATTGTATATCTAGATATTTCTTTTAATGTTTTGGTCGAAACTGAAACATTTGTTGCCAGAAAATTGTATGGGTCGCGAGCTGAACTTAATGCAATAACCAATAATTATAATCAATAACCATTAAGTTCCTGAACTAGATCCCTTGCTGCTTATCGGGAGGAGTAGACCATGTGGCGGCAGCGGGTTTCCTCTATAGACATAGTTTTATGTCAGAAAGACCATATTTATGACGTCCAGTAGCCTGTGGTCAGATAAAAATGAATGTTCTCTAGAGCCGTCGTTAAATAGAACAAACTACTTTTTTTTACTCATCCGTGCATATTCATACCGTGGTTATGAATGCACTGGTAACACGGGCATTGACTTTTCAGCATAATAAACAGGGGGAATTAAGTCTCTTACAGTAAATATATATATTTTTAAATCTATATATAAAGAAAACGTGGTTATCAGTGGGAGATCTAGGCAGGGGCCCTAGGCTCCCTAAACTTTTCGCTATAAATAACATTTAAACAATTATATATATATATATATATATATACACACACACACAATATTAGTTTAATGTTAAAGAATCCGAGAATTTTTAAGCCCCCCAATGAATTTTCTGGATCCGCCACTGGTTATAAAAATACTGTAACATTTTTTTGGTAGCATCGGTAATGTTTATTGACAGATATACATTTAACAAGTACATAGGGCGTCTATTATAGTTTGAAGATTTTAGCCTGAAAAGGCATTCTAAAAACCTTGATATTCCAAAAAAAACCACCAAACATTAGGATTGTGCATGGCTTCACACCACCCCTGGCTCCATGACCTCATTTCCAGGAAGTCTCTCGGCTCCGTACCCACCACTTCCAGGAAGTTTCTTGGCTCCGTACCCACCTCTTCCAGGAAGTCTCTCGGCTCCGTATCCACCACTTCCAGGAAGTCACTCGGCTCCGTACCCACCACTTCCAGGAAGTCACTCGGCTCCGTACCCAGCACTTCCAGGAAGTCTCTCGGCTCCGTACCCAGCACTTCCAGGAAGTCTCTCGGCTCCGTACCCAGCACTTCCGGGAACTCTCGGCTCCGTACCCACCTCTTCCGGGAAGTCTCTTGGCTCCGTACCCAGCACTTCCAGGAAGTCTCTAGGCTCCGTACCCACCACTTCCGGGAAGCCTCTCGGCTCCGTACCCACCACTTCCAGGAAGCGATTGTTGCCTATGTTTTGAAGCATTATATTCAGAATCTGAGGTACTACCACTACTAATTATTGTCGGTCCTTTCACCAATATAATGCTGGAAATCCTCGATTATCAATAGGTAGCGAGTAGTTTTATTTTCAATATGCATTATATGGGGATGGAATTATACTGGATTTTGCGTTTTAAAATTAATTGTCTTGTAATAGTCCATTAATGTGTTTACAGTAAAGATGCATACTTCTTGCATTATTAGAGACTCTTCTACAATAAGTGAAAAAGAAGGATAATGATCAGTTTCAACATTTATATTTCTCTCGACAGAAAGGAAAGGATGGTTTGAAACCAACGCATATTTAAAAAAAAATAAAAAAATTTAACAACGCCTCTAGAGCACATTGATTTTTATCTTATCATCAGCTATTGGACGTCAAACATATGGTCATTCTGATATATTTCTTTAGAGGAAACCTGCTGCCACCATATAGGCTACTCTTTCCAATAAGCACTTTTATATGCACTTTGCCACAGACAGGACAGCACATACATGATGAACAAGTTGTGGACCATTGGTTGGAATGGAAAATAGCCCAAACTGCAAATGGGTCTACCGAGAAGGATAGATCCGATGACCGACAGGTTCACACACCACCACTTGAGCTACATCCCACTCCCTAAGCACATTGTCTATTCATTGGCTAAAAGGTATCAGACATATTGTGCTTTGTGACTCAGTCTTTAGATGAAACCAACTTCTGCCACATAGGTTACTATTTTAAATTAGCAGCAAGGGTTCTTTTATATGTGCATTCCCACAATCAGGTCAGCACACACAACAGCCTTTAATAAACCAGTTTTGAACAAAATACATTGTGGGTGGTAGTTCCTTTTATACTATCCTTGTAAAATAATTGATGAGAATTTCAATTACTATTCAGTAATTAAATTTATTAAACAAGGAAATATTCAACATTACCAATACAGTATTTAAAGGTGTTTTTTTTTTAAAGTATACACAGAAAATTAAAACAAAAGAAATATAGCTTTTTAATCTTTATTACAAAACAAGTTACGGTATTCACTTAATTATATATCAGGACAAGCCTGTAGGAGCTGGGGGGCAGGGGGAGTGATGCTAGGAGGTCTCAGTCCCCCCACTTTTTTTCACCAGTTTATATTTCAGGGAAAGATTCATGGTTTCACACTTTTTATATACCCATAATAATTAGCCCCCACTCTCCACTTTGAAAAATGAGCCCCCCACTTTGAAAATCCATGCTACGAGCCTGTATATATATATAGCAGAACGGGAGGCTGGAGGGCTTTATCCCCTCTCTCCCCCCCCCCCAAATTATTCTGAATTAAGAATAACCTCGTATCCACTTCAAACTCAAAACTTTGAGCCTAGATATGTTAGCCCCCTTCCAAATTTTCACTTGCTTCTGTCATGCCTATATATACCTTTTGTATAATCAGTTGAAACAGCCACTTGTCCAATAGCCAGCTTAAATGTATAAATTTAAAGGCAGCTAATCCAGAACATCACCCTCTCCCACTTCTGACACCAATTTTTATTTAATTTGTTCCTCATAATCTGATTGTAACATTCACGCCTCACCCCAATATCAAAATCTTAAAATATCTTTAGGCACCCAACAAAAATCTGCCCCAGATATTCATGTACATTTGTATTTCAACCTGAATGAAACATCTACCAGCTCTTAACAATCACATTTAGTAGATACCTTGGGCAGATTCATGAACTTTGAAAGAGGGGTTAAAGACTTTTAATACTGGATGGAGGGTTTACAAAGTTGTTTGGTCCACCAGCATATTTCAAAACAAAGCTTAGGTGTGTAAATGTTGAAATATCTCTCTCTGAGTGATGTTGATCCAATGACACCTTTCACTTCAGGGGGGACAACTCAGTCACGGATTGAAATTTTGTTGCTCTTCTCCTGAACGAGGGATAATAAAATCTTCAGTTTGCTCCATATTGTTTCCAGTTATGTTAGCTTTGGTTGCTTTTTCTTCCCTTTACCTTTGTTTTTCTTTCCACCTTTCCTAAAATCTTAAAAGAAACAATAATACTTGATAAAGGAAACCGTACCCCCATTTTCTCATTTACATAATTTAAACAAATATTTTGTTTTGTTTAATAACACCACTAAAGCTTTCATTTGTTAAACATCATTATTGGATGTCAAACATATTGCATCCCCAACCCCCACCCACCACCAAAATAAATTAGCAAATTTCTATTTTTAAGAACAGATGTTTTGTAGAAAAAATTAAAAATACAAAACGTGAAACTGTAAAATTATAGTTTTTTCTTGAAACTAATTTGTATAAAACTGTGACCCTTAAAAGTCAGTACTATGCTCCTCTAAGATCTGCACCCACGGTATCTGCCTGGTTGCCTTAATGTTAACTCTGGTCCTGTCTGAGCCAGCCTCTCATTTGAATCACTGTCTTCAGTTTGAGTGATGTCCTACGACTGGACCACAAAGGTTCTAATTTACACATCATGGTCTTCATTTTGAGAGTCCAATGTCCTACAACTGGACTACAAAGTTCTTATTTACATATCACTTCTTCAGTTTGAGAGTCCAATGTCCTACAACTGGACTACAAAGGTTCTTATTTACATACCACCATCTTCAGTTTGAGTGATGTCCTACGATTGGACTACAAAGGTTCTTATTTACATATCACTTCTTCAGTTTGAGAGTCCAATGTCCTACCACTGGACTACAAAGTTTCTAATTTACATATCACTATCTTCAGTTTGAGAGTCCAATGTCCTACAACTGGACTGCAAAGGTTCTTATTTACATATCACTGTCTTCAGTTTGAGAGTCAAATGTCCTACAACTGGACTACAAAGGTTCTTATTTACATATCACTATCTTCAGTTTGAGAGTCCAATGTCCTACAACTGGACTACAAAGGTTCTTATTTACATATCACTGTCTTCAGTTTGAGAGTCAAATGTCCTACGACTGGACTACAAAGTTCTAATTTACATATCACTTCTTCAGTTTGAGAGTCCAATGTCCTACCACTGGACTACAAAGGTTCTTATTTACATATCACTGTCTTCAGTTTGAGTCTGATGTCCTACGACTGGACTATAAAGGTTCTTATTTACATATCACTGTCTTCAGTTTGAGTGATGTCCTACGACTGGACTACAAAGGTTCTTATTTACATATCACTGTCTTCAGTTTGAGAGACAAGTGTCCTACGACTGGACTACAAAGGTTCTTATTTACATATCACTGTCTTCAGTTTGAGAGTCCAATGTTCTACGACTGAGACTCACATGAATGTAAATACAGTAAAACTCGCATATAACGTACCAGTAGGGACCAGCGTTTTTTGTCCTTTATATACGAAATCCATATTACGCGAATACGTATATACCGTACTTTGTCTGTTATACATAAACCGTACTTTGTCAGTTATATGTATACTGTACACCGTTCGATATATACGTAAATGTGACACTGTCAGACGTACAACTGCATGCCTACAGCATGTTCAGTGTCCAATTGAAACCCTGTAGATACAAATTATTTTCCTTGTGTATCCTATCTCAAGAAGTTGTCTGAAAGCTCCGCACACATTTTCTGGTACCCTCCCAACTTGTTCTCCACCCTCACGCAAAACACTCATTACGTTAGGACCAACTCGGTTGTTGTACTACCTACGGACTTGCTTAACTAGTGCGACCAACCGCTACGCTGCATGCCGAATTATCGTACATCTACATTGTATTTTAAATTCGTGAGCGACTGACAACTGAAAGAACGAGTCTGGACAAAGTTCAGTGATGTTAAAAAATCTTTTATTTTGATTTTTATGTGTACTATACAGTACGTGTTTTCCCACATTCTCATCGATTTTCATTACTTTTCACGAAAGAACACGTCGGCCAGGAGGAGTACGTTATAGACGAAAGGATTTTAAAGGAAATGCATTACACTGGGACCGGAGATTTGGGTACGATATACGCAAATGTCCGATATTCAGAGGCTGTTATAAGCGAGATTTGTTTTAGAATTATCGTTAGACGGGACCGGGACTTGGAGTTTCAGTACGGTATAAGCGATTGTCCGGTTTACTCCGAGGACGTTATACGCGAGTTTTACTGACTTTATTATGAGAGTTGTTATCATAATTATGAGAGTTGGTTCCACTATCAAAAATGACGTCATCGTAGAAAGTTGATCACGAGCCAGCAAGGGACAATGCAGAGTTTGTTTACAATGTTTTGACATCTGAATAGCATTCTTTATCAATGTAAAACAGACTAGAGCTATGTCTTGTTGACAAATAATGTACTTTCAGTTTAAATCTAATAACACCACGTGACTATGAAGTCATTTCTAATTCTTACACTGCCACGCGATTATTTGAATTCAGTCGTCCGTTTAGTATTAGAATTTTGTATATTACCACTGATTTATTCTTATTATTTATTTATTATTATTATTATTTTCTTCAGGGCTAGCCCTGGGTTCCCTTTTATATTCGCCAAAAAATTCGCCACTTTCAATATGGATTCGCCAATGACATTATGACATTTCAATTTGAAAAAGGCCATTGTATGACCTATGGTTATATATATATTTTTAATAAATCATGGTAAAATATATGTAATATAATAATAATAAATAAGATAATTTAAGTCTATGGTAAAAATACAATACAATACAGATATTATTCCAACTATTATATATATATGCAATGTTAAAGACGACATGTTTCACACACTCTAGAGTATACTAATTCATTATGATTATAATAAGGTTAGAAACCTCACTGTATGTAACACTTGTATCAGAATGAATCTAATCAGAAAGATGCCAATTTGATACGTTTCTCTACACAAGTCTGACAGCGTTTGGTCAAAATAAGGTATGGCCTCAGACATAATGTTAGACATTGATACGTCATATTGTGACCCTTTAAATCTAAAACTAATTTTAACAGTTTATATTTCCATTCCAATCCCTTATTAAAAGAAACCAACCATGCCAGGCCTGAAGGAAAGACTTAGGCCGTGGGGAGTCACTGGCGGATCAGCTACAAACTCTATATTGGTTATAATGAGAAACATTAATGTGATAAAACAAAAGGCTTACAAGTGTGGGGGGTGGGTGGTTTGGCACGTGCCTTCCGGCCCCGGAACCCCCTGTTCCTACAGGCCTGCATGTTAAGAGAAAAAAGTAAGAATTGTTTTTTTTTAAATTACAAATGCGGTTGTATATTAATTTAACGAAAATAAATCAATAATAAATTTGAATTGTGTCACCCAAGACCATGTTTACAATAGTGTTTCTACGATGAAACATGTTTTAATACAGGTGTTGAACCTATAACATATTTTACCGTTAAAACACCTTTATAACTAAGACCTCTATGGTGTTATGCGTGTACTGGGAATAGTAAAATCATTGTTTTGTCAATTTGTGTCACTTGGACTTAGCGAGTTTTGGTAAAACATTTCAAGTAAAGTTTGTTTTATTTAACGACGCCTCTAGAGCATATTGATTATTATCTTATCAGCGACTATTGGACGTCAATCTTGTGGTCATTTTGACATATTTATTTGGAGGAAACCCACTACCGCCACATATACTACTCTTTCCGACAAGCAGCGAGGGATATTTTATATGCTCCGTCCCGCAGACAGAACAGCACATACCATATCCTTTGATGAACTAGTTGTCGACCATTGGCTGGAATGGAAAATGGCTCAAACAAAACACTTCAACTGATACTGAATGGGCTGCAGAACTAGACTGGATCCATGCTGGTGTTCGTCATTATCCTATGTTTGCCCATTCATATTTTATAATCAATGAATTAATAGCGATACATATTTGCATTATATTTCCAGCCTCCCATAAAGGTGTGAATGCATGGATGTGTTTGCATTGCATTCAATAGTAATAACGTAATTTAACCAACAAAGCAACGGCAATGATTGTTAAATGCTATTCACGCAATGGTAATGTAGTCTGTGGACAGACTGGTGCTATATTTGATGTTTGTGTGTATACACCAGTTCACTGGTTGTTCGAGAAACAGCGGATCTAGGGGGAACACTAGGTGGAGCACTAGGGAAATGCGTCCATGTCTTTTTCCTGTATATTAAATTTAAAGTACTATAAACGTTTGTACATATTAGATTAAGGGAACTCCATTTGTTCAATGACAGAACCAAAGTCTCTACTGCTTGAGTTATATTTACAAAGACCGCACTTTTTACGTATTATGGAATTCTGTCTGTGTATTTGTGTAGTCGGACATGCCTCGGACCAAACGTTTTAATTTCTAATTTTCCCTTCTTTAATAAAAAAAATCAATTTTTTTCTTCTTCTTCTGTTTTTCGATTGATGGAACGCTGACGTGCATTTTGGTAGAAATGGAATTTATAAAATATAATTCTTTTTGCTCCGTTTTTATTTAAATTTTTCCACCGATTACATCAGATCCAATAATATTTGCAGGAGAGAATACAAAATTGAAAAAAAAAACTATTTGTGGTAAATTTACATATTTTGTCAATTTTTTGTAGCTAAAGAATTTGTTCAGTGTCTTCTTTAAGTCAATCAAACACGCCACACACACTTGATGACTGAAAATGGAACCATTTTTTTTTAAATATTATGTAAGTCATAACAAATTTTATATTTATTTCGTCCGGCGACATGGTTATATTGCTTCAAATTCCCTAATTCGAATTTTAAAAACTGCCGTCTTCGTAACATGAACAGTATGATTGTGCCCTCTCCCACCCTAAGCAGTGAAGACTGGTTCTGTCTTTGAACAAATTGAGTGTTGGAGGGGGGGTGCACAACCTAGAGAATCGCAGGTGCCCTTAATCTAGTATGTACAAACTTTTATAGTACTTTTAATTTAGTATACAGAAAAATACACTGTTCTTTAGATGTCTATTTTCGATTGTCATATAAACAAAAAAAACATAAATCGGCGCCTTGCTGTTTTTATTATTATAACTAGCTCATTTTAAATGTGATGATCGTAATTTATGAATATTGTCTCCTGTAGTTCAGGTTATGAGGATTAACACAAATAATTCCGATTATGAAGACTGCCAAATGTAGGTCGAGTTATGAGGACTGCCACTTATGAAGGGAACCCATTTCGTCCATTTGTTAGTAAGTTTATTCAACTTTTTAAGTATTCAAAATGTCAAAAATAAAAGAATTCTTGGAAAATTGTTATTTTACAGGGTTGTACCCTGATCAAAATCCGGGGTGGGGGGGGCGCACTATTTTTTTAATAAACAAATTTGTGACTAGTCCGAGGAAGTGTATGCTATTTTCTGGAGTAAATAAAAAAGAGATTATATGCCCCCTGCCCCTCCCGGATGGAACATGAAGTATGAAAGTAAACAATCATTTGCAGTCTGTTCGTTTGTTCCAGCTCATATCTATACTACATATGTTCTGTAACACATGCCTACACATCAGTATTATATAATTGTATCTTGTACGTCTATAAACAATAGTTTTGGGAAAATATAAACCTGGAACCTCTGATCAGCAGCACGCTCCTATATTTCAATCAGACGTATGGTGATTGCATAGGTAGATTAAATTTGAGTGAGGTAAAACGGTATTTGTAAAAACGACATTTATAAAGCCTGTAGGAAAACGATCAATATGAAAGCAAGGAAAACAGCATGACGTATGAATTATTTAGACATGAGTCAAAGATACTACAGTACAGTTGACGCCACAGCACATGTTTTATTGAAGAGAAAACGTCTACAATTTAAAGGTCATGATTGAAGCAACATTTTGCAGCTGCGTGCCTTTTCCCCATAATTTTGCGATCATAACATTTTATAAAATTGTTTTTTTTTTCATGTTTTTTTTTTTTTTAACGTTAAAAATCCAGCATCATCATTATCGGAACCCCCCTAAATGATTTTCTGGATCTGCCACTGTTTTGGGCGAGGTATCAAACGTTTGATTCTTTGTTTCCGTGTAGAAATAGTTGTACTGTTACTGTCATTTACAAACAAATCATTGATTTTGTGAGAACAGGTTTTTTGGGGGTTGTTCTTTTTTGCTAAGCATAATTATATTAATTACTAGTATTAATTAAATACGTTGTGAAATCCCGTTAAAATGTTTTAGTCATTCGAGGACGTTTGTATGCATCTTTCATATTCACTGACGACCATTTCAGAATTTGTGAAGATTAAAACAAGTCTGTCATTTCAATTCGCAAGGTTAGAATATCCTCGCCCCAGAGGAATCCGTAAACAGTTTGTAAGAGTATATTTCATTTAAATGTTTTATATCTTATAGGACCGATCTAAAAGACTTATGACAATACTACGGCCTGTTGTATTGTTATCACAGGCACAGAAGAACATGGGCATCTGGGGGACTCTAGCCCCACCCCCCCACCCCCCCCGTACCCCGCAATAATTCTGAAACAAGCATAACCTTGTATCTATTTGAAAGTCGGCGCTTCCAGCCTAGATCAGTTAGCCCCCACAATATCTCTGTTAGCTTCCTCCCCCTAATGTTCACTTGCTTCCGCTGTGCTCGCATAAGCCTTTTAGATACTTTACAGCATCCTCATTATATGCGTATTTTAAACAATGCTACAAGACACCATGCTATGTCAACAGCAGTGATATAATTCCAGTTCTTGCAAAAACCACGTACGTGACAATAACAAAATTGTTCAGAAGGAAAAAACTTTCTTTCTTTATTATGTTTGTGAATTCTGTTTTTTTATGAAATGCTCTTTTAAGTACGTAAATATTAGGGATTCAGTCGTTTCATGCTGTGAATGAATGCATGCTGCTCCAAGGCATCTGATGACCACAAAAATGCTGTTTATTGAAATTGGTCACAAACATGATTTTGCAAGAACAGTGACAATATGTGGGTTGGTTGGTTGTATTTATTTTCGTGCTTATATCCAATTAAGGTTCAAGCACGCTGTCCCGGGCACACAACTCAGG
>JAULBS010154619.1:0-11961 GCA_032355785.1 Symmetromphalus regularis
TTAAATATAAACATTTGATTTGTCCATAGAAATACTTTATTCAACTACTTACATAACCACCGCATCTCGCTTATTATAACTATTTTAAAAATAATAATGAATTATGCTCACGGACAAATAAATCGGAAAAAATAAGGTATTTTTTTTTCTTTGAAGGTGTGACGTATACATTTCGAGTCAAGTGACGGGTATTCCCCCGTTAGCCGTTATTTTATAACTTCTGAGTATTCTTGTATTATTTTTCCCCACGAGCAGTTGAAATTCGAATTTTTTTAATGTGAAAAAAATCGATCGACTCGCCATGGAAGTTCCTATGCCATGGTTCAGCTAAAATGTCTTACGTGATATGAAAACGAGATCTAGTATAACAAATACATTTAAGTTTCACTCGTAATCAATATTTAGAGCACAAAACCCTTTAAATTCTGTAGGACTATGCCTTTAAGGTACTGTAGAAAGAAATGTCTGTATCATGACACCCCGTCATAGCATTTAATCTGCCAATATTAGATTTCAAATACATATTTGTATTTTTGTGCTGGGGGGGGGGGGTCGTTAAACAAACATTAAACATTATATCAAAAGTATATATTAGCGACTTAACTATCTACATGTTATGATATTTGCGATATGTGGTATAAACGAATATACTGTCACACCATATAGACATTTTTTTTATAATTAGTATTAAGGATTTTTTGCGTGGGTGAATGCTAAACCTATATTATTTATGATGACACTTCAAGGTTTTAAATAAGTGGTCTTGATGGTTTATTTACATGAACATCAAATCCCATAGACAGCCATACTTTGTGCATAAACTGTTACATCCAACCTTCAGTCGTCATATACACTATATATAAGCGCACGTGTGTTTATTTGTTTGTGTGTCTATCTGTGTGTGTGAGTGTTTGTGTGGTCGTGTGTGTTTGTGTGTGTGTGTCAGTGTGTGTGTGTATCTGTGTTTGTGTGTGTCTGTGTGTGTATCTATGGTTGTGTGTGTATGTGTGTGTGAGTGTGTATGTATGTGTGTTTATGTGTGTGTGAGTGTGTATGTGTGTGTGTGTGTGTGAGTGTGTGTGTGTGTGTGTGTGTGTGTGTGTGTGTGTGTGTGTGTGTGTGTTCTAACGTCTCTCCTTTCGCTTCAACCATATCCAACAGTATGCCCTCTCTGTTGGTTTGGTGGTTCTCTGAATCACGGCTCGTATCATCTGTCCACTTATCCCATCTTCACGTTCCATCTCATCACGTTACTTTACATCTCATCTTCACGTTCCATCTCATCACGTTACTTTACATCTCATCTTCACGTTACATCTCATCTTCACGTTACATTACATTTCATCTTCACGTTACGTTAGATCTCATCTTCACGTTACGTTACATCTCATCCTCACATTACGTTACATCTCATCTTCACATTACATTACATTTCATCTTCACATTACATCTCATCTTCACGTTACGTTACATCTCATCTTCACGTTACGTTACACCTCATCTTCAAGTTACGTTACATCTCATTTTCACATTACATCTCATCTTCACGTTACGTTACATCTCATATTCACGTTACATCTCATCTTCTCATAACATCTCATATTCACGTTACATCTCATCTTCACGTTACATCTCAGCTTTACGTTACATCTCATCTTCACGTTACATCTCAGCTTTACGTTACATCTCATATTCACG
The DNA here is from genome assembly GCA_032355785.1 of Symmetromphalus regularis. NCBI lineage: Eukaryota > Metazoa > Mollusca > Gastropoda > Neomphalida > Neomphalidae > Symmetromphalus > Symmetromphalus regularis. The sequence continues at coordinate 1,699 of JAULBS010154619.1, forward strand.
TTACATCTCATCTTCATGTTACGTTACCTCTCATCTTCACGTTACGTTACGTTACATCTTCACGTCACACCTCATCTTCCGGTTACACCTCATATTCACGTTACGTTACATCTTCACGTTACATCTCATCTTCACGTTACCTCTCATCTTCACTTTACATATCATCTTCACTTTATATAGCATCTTCACGTTACATCTCATCTTCACGTTACATCTCATCTTCACGTTACATCTCATCTTCACGTTGATAATTTTCAATATAACAGGAAATACCCACGACAATCCCAGTTCTGCACAATAAAATAATATTTTATGATAACAATCACTCTCATATATGACCAACGATAGTTATTATATTCTGTAATAAATATTCTGATAAAAGTTGGACATACTTCCATTAATTACATAAAAGATCTGTCATTTGGAAGACTAGTCTAGAGAAGTGATCTCTTAAATATAGCTTTTTTATTCACAGCATGTATTTTGTATAGAGTACTATTGGGGGGTAAAATCTTATAACGTCAAACTGCCACTAGTATTTTCCCGTTTACTGATACCTTAAGGATGTAATTAAAATGAGTTTTGGCAGGCAAGTCTCAGGGGACACTATTTTTGGAGGCACTATGGGAAATTGTGGTCGTCTAGTTATTTCACATGGCATCGTGTGTTGTTCTCAACTGTTCATGCAACTATTACGAATTGCCATGCACGCAACTGCGTAACCACATTGTCTGTTGCGATATTGAGAAAACAGATTTCAATTTAAATAACGTCTGAGTTACAATGAGACCGTTCTGTTCCTATTAGTAACATGTTTGGTAGTGATTTGTATACAAAATAGAGTGGGTGGTATTTTATTGTTGTACACACTATCCTTTCCTTTAGATTTTTCTTTTAATTTTATATTTTTTTTTACGACGCAACTACAGTATATTACTTTATCAATCATCAGCTACTGGCGACACCAAAGTGATTATGATGTAATGATGACATCATACTGTAAAGAAAGGTTTGTTTAACGACACCACTAGAAAACATTGAATTATAAATCATCGGTTATTGAAGACAGACAGACAGACTTATTTTATTTACGTCTCACCTTGTGCAACACACATATTAACAATACACAAAGAAATAAAACACATTAACGTGCACAAGCTATTCGTTATGGAATTACGACAGACTATAGATTATAAAATGATGCAAGTAAAAGTAAAGTTTGTTTTATTTAACGACGCCTCTAGAGCACATTGATTTTTTTATCTGATCATCGGGTATTGGACATCATACGTATGGTCATTCTGACATATGTCGTTAAAGGAAACCCACTGCCGCCTCATAGGCTACTCCTTACGATAAGCAGCAAGGGATCTTTTATATGCACTGTTCCACAGACACGACAGCACATTCCACGGCCTTTAATAATCCAGTTTTGGACCACTGGCTGGAACGGAAAATAAAATGATACAAGTAATAAACAGTAAAACACAACCAACACAAACACAAACAAATCAATAATTAATATATTAATTATAATAGGAATATTTACAAGCTACAATACAATCATTCATATATAAAATTTCTTCTTCTTTGTAAAATAACTTAATCTCAAACATTTGGTAATTCCGACACATAGTCTTATGAGGAAACCTGCTGCATTTGTTTCCATTAACAACAAGGGATTTTTTTAATATGTAGTTTCTTTTCTTACAAAGAGGACAGTTCATACATCACGGCGAGGACAGTTCATACATCACGGCATTTGATATACAAGTCGTGGGACATTGATTGGAACAGGAATAAACCCAGTCATGGAGGGAGTCCACTGAAGTGATTCGATCCTACATCCAATGCACCTCAGGCGAACGCCCTACCGATTGAACTAGACCCCGACCCTGGTTTCCTTTAGATGAAAATACTTCTGAGTTAGAGTGACTGATTTGATGTTGTGAGAAAGGAGGAAAAAGACAGCGATGTATTAATTGCAAATATTTTTTTCTTTATTACGCAGCGGTGTTTGTCTGTGATGACAAAATTTACAAGGGGTATGGTGAAGATCTTTTAATGTTGATTTTCCATTGTTTTTTTTATCTGTTGAACTCAAAATAGCAGTTTCAGAGATGTGTTTTCATTACATCAATGAGGAAAAAAAGAAACTCGTTCCTATTCGGACTACTCAACAATGGCGGAATCGAAATTAAATATTGTGTCTATAGGCTCTTTCCAAGACATTCACAGACAGCGGATTAAACCCATACTCCCACGGACCATTGACCTAATTAATTTCCAAACAAAGAATTAATTTTAAATATAAACATTTGATTTCTCCATAAAAAAATACTTCTTTCAACTACTTATATAACCACCGCATCTCGCTTATTATCAATTTAAAAAAATAATAATAATGAATTATGCTCACGGACAAATAAATCATAAACCATAACTCGACATGGAATTCCGTATACCATGGTTCAGGTAAAACGTCTTGCGTGATATAAAAGCGAGATCTAGTATCACAAATGCATGAAAGTTTCATTCGTAATTAATATTTAGAGCACAAAGACTTGTGGGAATATGTCTTTAATATCTGCACTAAAATAGCTTTTATAGAACAATGTAGTAAATGACTTGATTTTATTGACTACAGGCGGTGTGATAATTAACTAAATCGTTTTAACTGAACATTATTTAAAAAATAATGAAATATATAGCGCTATTTGATTAAACACGAGATGGATTTTTTGTTGTTTCGTTAACTAAAAAAATTATAAGTTTTAATCTATATTCACGTAATACGCTTGAGTGATAAAGTGTGAAACATACTTTATAAATTGATAAATGTATTTTGAATTCCCACAACCAATTATGCTAGAAAATATTTGTTTGATCATACGCGGTTTTTTCCTCCTGGGAACCATTAATAATAGAATGAATTTTTCATTTATTAAATTATATTATTTTATATTTTGTTTTACTACATGTGTTATTAAGCTACTTAATTATTGTTAACGGCCACGATTTCATAGTCATAGCAATTTGTTTTGTTTTGGAATATTACCGTGCGTATTTCCTATTAAAGTTCAAGCACGCTGTCATAGGCAGACCTATTTCTTGTGATTTGTAAATGCTGTTTTCCACATACATGATAACACGTAAGCTTAGATAAAAGATCTGTAATACTGGTTAGTGCAAATTAATGTGTCACTTCAAACCACATATCTGACACCTAATACCGCTGAATAAACATAGTACTGAGATGTGGTTAAACAAACAATCATTTCCTTTCAACGCACACTATAGAGATTATTTAAATTATGACCAGTAGCTGATACAGAAAATCCATTGGGGTGGGGGGGGGGGGGTGGGGGGGAGTGGCTAGAGAATCCTCGGTTCTTTAACGTTAAGAAAAAAAAAAAAAATTATTATAATATAATAGTAATTGTTATTTAATCGCAAAATGAATGGGGGGAGGGCACCGGGGCCCTCTAAATCCGCCACTGATGACGTGTAAGAAAAATGGCGGTCAAGGTTTATTAAATATTGTATTCTAATGTTTTTGTTTTCAGCTCGGTACTAGATAGATCACAACAACATCCCAATTATTTAGTTTTTTTATGTAATGGACAGTGTGTATCATATTTTAGTTGCTAAGTAACCACTATAGTTTTGATATTTTTGTTGATGACTGTCAAAACATTTCCCACTGAATTCGTCAACAAATTATGTTAAAGCCGCAATCTATCCTGCCCTGTTTTTATAACATATTTTACGACAGCATAATAGAAAACAATTTGAGTTTTATTAAAAGTAAATTTATTATATTAACATTCCTTCAGAAATAATGCAAAAATGCATGTTTAAATTTAATATTTTATTTCTTTATATCAAGTTGTTTGATCATGTCTATTTCGTATATGTGCTAATAACAAAAATAAATATTAAAAACTTATTTATCTTCCCAAATAAAGTACACATACACACCGACCGCTTCACAGACGTACATGCTACCGCTTGACGTTCTGTTTGTGTGATATAGCATATAAATAATTCCTTAATGATAATGGAAAAATATGGTGGATTTACTCTGAAAAATTACCAAATCAATATATATATATATAATAATAGAGGTTATTAAACGAGTTGCCATTTATTATGAAATTTATTTCCCAGGTGAAATAATTTGTTTTTGTCATGAGCTTTAGCTCGTGACAAAAGAAAATTATTTCACGAGGAACATAATACATGGTAACGGGTTTAATATTCTATTTATTACCCAAGCCAAATGCTATTGATTTTTTTCCTAAAATGCTTAACCTGTCGGTTTTGTAAACACTCCATAATGAAATTCCACACAAACCGTGCACATAGCAACGTTAGTGTATTCATCCACCTTTAAAATAATTACTGTTTAATTTTTAAAAATCAAGATTTATTATATATATTTTTTTAACTGTGTTAGCAATTTATGTTTACAACGACGAAGTTTTACGATTTACTGCATTGCTATAGGGAGCACAGCTCGTGAAGCGTATGAATGTCAAAGTCAGTGTCATTACCATCAGTTTTAATACGAGAACTTTCATTGGATAAACAGAACAAAACTACCCAATAAAATTAACGGTTAAACCAATGTATAATAATGCTCACTGAGAAATTATGAAAAAAAATTCCAGTTTACGAGTGACCGCTGAAGTAATAATATAAAATAAACATTGTCTTTAGAAACCCGCTTCTCTGCACAAGGCGAAGGACGGGACTATATGCATGTGGCAATGTTGTTAAATATGTGCTAGTTGTAAGAGGAATCTTAGCTAAATTTCCTTTCCTCCTGGAGGTAGACTACGAAGGTTGCATTGTGCCAAATCACGTGATTCTCGGGTCAGAGTTCGAGGTGTACCGTCAAATCTATCCGAAATGAATGAAACCTCAGCTATGATTGGTAGATATATGAGGCAGTGCGTATTTAAACAAAATATTATGGCATATACCCTATAATTTCATTATCTTTTTTAGCATAATAATTATTACATCAGTGACACTTTGTACTTGTTGATACCTGGGGTGGCAAAAAATGGAAAGTGACTTTTTGTGTGGATCTGATAGTGTTCGCTGGAGGCTAGCTCACATTTGACTACGTGTCAAAATAACGAAATGTTTGACATCCAATAGCCAATAATTAATAAATCAATGTGTTCTAGTGGTGTCGTTAAACAAAAACAAACAACATTATTGGAAAGAAAAGGATTGTTTGTTTATCGACACCCTAACACATTGCTTATTGTCTGACGTATGGTATTCTGTGACTCATAGTCTTTAGAAAGCCGAAATTCAATGGCTATCTCTTTTTCTGTAAGTCGTTAAAATTCTATGTGACAGTATATTATGTTCTTTGAGTAATAGTTAATATATGTGTGTACACTGGCCCAGTGGTTTGAAACGTTTTTTCTAGTACTTTTATTAAGAAATGTTACTATGGTCGTCAATGGGATTTTACTTGGTCCAATGACTCCTGATGAATGAATTGATCTTTACAACCGTCCCCGTTGGTTACGCTATTGGACTGGAGGCTGGTAAGCATGGTAGTAAATCCCGGTGGTGGGTGGGGCGAGGAGGACACGTCCCCCCACTTTTTGGACAGGGGGGACGCCTATATAATTATCCCCCCCCACTTTTTGCTTAGAAAAACTGAAAATTTCAGTGAAATTAATATTAAAATGCCTAAATAATAATTTTCACCAGTATTTTTCTTTATTGTATCAATGTAAAATTTTAAACCATGTTGTCTTAGCACAAATGTATCGAAGTACACACATGGTTTATAATGGTGGGGGCATGGGGGAGGGCTGCAGGATAGTCCATCCCCCCCTACTTTTTGGACAAGGGTGTGTTCTGTCCCCCCCACCCCTTTCAGGAACAGATTTTTGCCATTGAGATAGTGTGTTTATAGCACATGTGCTAATCTGTGATAGAGCTTTGTGTGATGTTTGTGAATTGGACTCCAAGTCTTTTCTAAAAACTGCATTTAGATTAGGATAGTAGGCGTAGTGAACAGCCCCAATAGTGTTCTAATTATGTGATTGGGCTTTCAGCTGATGTGTACTGGGATCATATCTTTTGAGGCATGGGGTTAAATCTTTTAGGGCATGGGATTTTTAATCTCAGTATTGACTCCAATCCAGAGTGAGTGTTGACTACTGGTTTATCAAAAGCTATTGTTTGTGCATTCCTGTCTGTGGAGTAGTGCACATAAAAGATCCCTTGCTGCTTATTAGTGAGAGTACCCACTTTAGTGTGGTGATTGCAGGTTTCATCTCTTCTACTAACACTAACCTCTGTCCTGGATGGGCAAGATAGTAAGCCAAGTGTTCTCAGGACAGCATGCTTACATCTTAATTGGATAAAAACATAAAAATAAATACAACCGACCAGTCTACTGGAGGCTTTAGATTCCATTAATTTAAGCACATTTTGGTTATTTGTGAACAACCCAAACTGAAATAAAAAGAACCTACAGCCAATTAGAAAACAGTTTTGTGGCAGTGCAATTTATAAGAAGCCATTAGGAATTGTACAGCTGCCTTTCAATCATCTTGTGTTTGTCTTGTTTATGAGCGGAGAATTCAGAATTCACTAGTGGGATGTATACCAATCCACTTCCTGTTTTAATGTACTGGTATGCATTAATCCATATAAACTTAAGTCTACTGATTTCTTTTTGAAGTGCCGCAAAGTAATTTGTTGCTTAGTGATTGTTTGGAACAATACATGGGAACCAGTTAAATTTACATACTGATCGGTTATATCCGTAATTGTTCGATTAAAGCCATATTCTAATCAATGTTTTTATTATAATTAAGTATGTTCAAGGTGTGTTTAGTTTGTTTTTATATTATTATTATTATTATTTTTTTTTTAAATAATGAGGTGGGCGGCTATATTTTGGGAATGATGTACACCGTCATGAAATTGATGCCCTGCTAGTATTGTAGAAAGAAATACTTTGATGTTTAAACATATCTGCTTAATTATGTATAAGATTCCTGATTTAACTCCGAGATAGAACATCTCAGAGCAGCATTGAATCCTGCCAATGGATTGATCCCCTTTACTAGTCCCATTGTAAGCTTGCCTGTTCACCCACTGCATGTAACTCAACCCTCACTACTTATTGAACAAAAATAGCATCTTTTGCAGTATCAGGTTTCTTCTCTTGGCCATATGACTGACTGTTACCATTTATGTCTTGACACCTATTGATTATACAAACAGATATTAAAAATACAATGTACATATTTTTTTTATTTATTGCATACATCTGGAGCATAGCCAGATAGGGAAAAACGCTGACAAATATCAGTATCATGGGGGAAAAAAATCTGTGGAACTTCTGGACAAGGCAAGTGCCTTGTCTGCCTTATGCTGGCTACACTAGAGTCCATGGTTATTCATGGGGAACATTAGTTGTGTAGTTCATTAAAATGTGATGAGAACAAGTTATTACAAAATGCATAGATCAGCTATGTTTATTTTTACATATTATGTACATGAACAGAAATGAAAGGATTGGTCAGTGACAACCCAAAACACTATTTATTCAGTGGCTGTTAGGTGTCAGAGATGTCTTGTGACATTATTTTTAGAGGAATCCTACCACTGCCACATAGGATATTCTTTCTGATGAGCAGTAAGGGATCTTTTATATGTGCTTTCCCACAGACAGGACACCTCATACCATAGTGTGATAAATGAGTTGTGGACCACTGGTCAGTACAAGTGGTGTATACCTACCATTTGTGCCTTGTGGACCACTCTGGGTTGCAGATGGTATCATGATTAAAAATCCATTGTCTTTATTGAGATTTGATCCCAGTACCTACCAGCTGTGAGTGTGACAGGTTAACCACTGTGCCACTAGGACCACTATCTACGTAAACATATCACAACCTAGAAATTCAATATTCTAACTTAATAGGTTTTACAGAATTATTTTAGGGTCACAATGCGTGCCTTTTACTGCTGGCTTGTTGAATGAACTGATTGTACTACCTTCAAATAAAAGCTGATCACAGTAAAGTTTGTTTTATTTAACGACGCCTCTAGAGCACATAAATTAGAAATTATCACTGATTTTGGGTAAAATGGTAGTTTAGTGTTGTTTCACCCACTATGCTCGTCTAAGGAAAAAAGTATATATTAATGAAATATTTCATCTAGAACTGATTATAGTCGGAGACATTTAATCCCAAATACCATCATGGTTGATATTTTAGTTAGCCATATCCTGAAATAAGAATATCATTGATCAGGGATTGGTGTTTTGCAATCTGTAAGGTGTTCAAAGCAGATGGCAATACATGGTTTAGATGACCTCTTGGGATCCGGTGTGTGTAATCAATGATTGAGAAGACATTTTCATATTTGACCTGGAAGTTTGCCAGGCATTGAGCCATTTTGGGTGCGACACAGTTTATTGTGAGTACTTAAGTTGAGGACAGTATGAGGCATGTCTGGGCCTGTCTAGTGTTTATGTCAGGTGATCAAAGCATAACAATGCTAAGAGTTGGTAGTGGAATGCAGGCCTAGAAATAAATACAAAAGATAAACATTATTTCCAGTTGACTGTACATAATGCTAATGGTTTTGATTCCAGTAGTGGTGTATTAACCATCAAAGTGCTAAGAAAGAAAGGATTGTTTGTTTAATGACACCCCAGTACAATAATTGAGTGGTTGTTAGGTGTCTGTTAAATGGTATTTTGTGATTCATTATCATTAGACTCTTTCAATTAGCAGCAAGGAGCCTTTCGTAAATCACTATGGACCACTGGTCGGTGCAAGTGGCATACACCCAGGGCTGGATTTAGACATTGAGGGGCCCGGGGTAGTTTAGGTTCGGGGGTCCTTCAACAGAAACTTTAGTCTGTTTACGCTACTTGGAACATGGATTTTTGTTGATTACTTTAGTTTGCGTGAACCTAGGTGAAAAAAGGACTAGAGTTTTGGAAATAGCAAAAAAGTCCTATGTTCCACTTTTTTTCATTTCTTTGTTAAATAATGATTTTAAATATTACCCATTCACTCGTATATTAAAATCGACATTATTGCACAGCGTTGACAAGTCTTACCAGATGACAGCATTACAAAGAGGGGTAACTCTGTCCTTTTTAACATTCAAAACATTTCGGCCATTTCTGGTAATTTTCGTATCTTGTGCATCGTTTTTGCTTTAATAAATATTTTTTGGCAAATATGATATTTATATTAAGTTATGATAAATATATTTATAAAATAATAACCACGTACCATAGAAATATATTATACCAATAATTACCTAACACCCCTATGTCTATATGAATTCTGCAGCAAATAAAACATGACTCTGGCTTGTACAGAGATATTGTTTTGATTATGATAACTGTTATGTCATTAGATTTAAAGTGCACATAATGATAAAACAGTTTACTGTAATGCTGTAATGATGTAATGCTGATGAGTATTCCAACTTTGTTTTCAGATACTGGTTCAGGGCCACAACCCAGGTGTTATGTATGAATACACGATGCCTAAGATTGTGTCCGCCCCGACAACATCGCCCAATTGGAACAACTTCACCTGGACCGTGGTGTTGTCCTCATGTAGTGAACCATGTGCAGGTGGTATGTGTGTTTACATATATCATAATATATACTAAATCAGAATAAAATCTGCACATTTTTAAAAATTTATTTTTATTTATTTATTATTTATTTATTATTTTGCTAAATAATTATTTGATTGATATTTTATTTTAAAAATTTATTTTGTTTTATTTATTTTTGTGTCATTCATTATTTTATATTCATTTATTTAATTTTTATTTAATTTTTATTTATTATTTATTTAATATTTATTTTAATTTTTATTTATTTTAATTAATTAATTAATTTATTTATTTATATGTGTATTTGTTGTCAGGAGAGCAGTCATCTTCTGCCCACTGTAACCGAGACGATGGAGAAGAGATAGATCCGCGATACTGTAACCCTGAAACACAACCAAGGACCGGGATCTTCCCCTGTAACCAGAAACCATGTAAATCAAGGTAGCTCACAGTAATCTGGTTTTCTAATAGAAATTACAAAACACAACCAAGGACTGGGATCTTCTGTAACCAGAAACCATGTAAATCAAGGTAGCTCACAGTAATTTGGTTTTCTAATAGAAATTACAAAACACAACCAAGGACTGGGATCTTCTGTAACCAGAAACCATGTAAATCAAGGTA
>JAULBS010154630.1:0-11960 GCA_032355785.1 Symmetromphalus regularis
TGTGTGTGTGTGTGTGTGTGTGTGTGTGTGTGTGTGTGTGTGTGTGTGTGTGTGTGTGTGTGTGTGTGAGAGAGAGTTAGAGAGAGGGAGAGAGAGAGAGAGAATTATATGCATTAACTAATTCTGGGGCACGTCTTTGTTGTCTTGTGTAAACTTTCCTTTTCTCAACTACAAAACAACATCACGATCATAAATGCCAACAAAAGTGGATATTATCAGCAAAGAAATGAAATTGTATTAAGAAAGCTGAATAGGCCAAAATATGTTAAAATGTCTCTCTTTGCAAATAAGTTCAGTGCATTTAAGAAAAATTACTTTAATATGTACACATATTTATTATTATTATTATTGATATTTAATACATACTCGTATAGTTATTCTTGTTCCTAACGCATTGTATTGCAACTACATGTAAAGTAAAATAAAAGGGAAATAATTGCTATTTTCGAGCGTGTTAGATATTAATGATTAATGCTCGTGACGCTTGGAAAACCATTTTTGCGAAAGACTAGCTCAAATTGCAATTATCTCTGTGTAAAGAAGAGTAAAACAGAAATATGTGTGTTTAATTAATCTTCTAAAGTGCCAGACAATCATTCTAAAATAAACTATACCAGTGAGCTGTTAAGTCCGATTTTAGATATGTGAATTGTTTTTTGTACAGAGCTCTAACGTACCAGAAACTCTTTCTAAAACCGGCCTCCGTGGCGCAGTGGTTAAGCTATCGGACTCGAGGCTGGTAGATACTGACATACCGGAGTAAAATTGTAACTTTGTTTTCTTGATTTCGCTTGTTTGTTTCTCTGAAAGCCAAATTTCGAAGGGTGAACTCGAAAAATAACGCTTACACTAAAAACCAAAATTACATTGGACTGAAATGAGTCCAATAATGATGAAAAATATAGTTTTTGTTTGTTCAGTCCATTTTAAAATTGCCAAAATCGGTAAAGTTATCGAACACCTGAACTGTTTTCACTGATCCGTTTATTTGATTTTGTACTTTTTTTTAACTGTCCAAGTTATCAGTTAAGATACAAATTACTTTTCTTAATTATAAAACTTGACGGAATACACAAGAATAAGACATTCACGAAAACAGCACATACGAGGCTAAGTGGCAACAGTGGTTCACTTATTAGGGGAAGGAGGTGGGGCGTCTTTTTAGTTGGAGGCTACAAGTTACTACGCGTACGTGATTTGCCATGTAAGATAGAAATTTCTTTCATAGCTTTCTTTCATGAGATAACTCTATCTTACATACGTAAAAATGAGAGAAATCATCATCTTTAAAAGGATAGTACATTCTCAGATGGAATAATGCTTATTGAAATTCCTTTGGAATACTAGTAAAAAATAAGATTAGTTTCTACCCATTTATACTAAAATACAGTATCATGTTATTCAGTCAAATTAAACTCACATACAGGTCTAATTTATAGGGTCAGATTTATACTCACTTTAACCTTCAAAATGGGAATGCATTAAAAAAATAATGAACTCTAAATGTCAAGTTAAACAAATTATATAAAATTACAGTACTGTCATATTCCATGTAAATTTACTTACATATTTTAATTCTTGGAATAACTGCAATTTTTATTAGAGATCTTTGGGATTGGGGTTCTGGTTTATTATTACATTTTATTTTTACTTCTCTTTGTCTTTCTGATGTGTGTTCATTTATCCTCTCATTTCCCCATTATGTTTCTTTGGAAAAATAAAGAATATTTTAGGTGTTTTCTTTTGTTTTTCTATAATGTGTGACTAGAGAAGGGTAAAACCAATTTTTGGTGTCAACAGGACTAGACCTGGTAGATCAGGCTGACTAAGTTTCTGTTTGGATGCAGTGTCAAGGCCCTACTAGGAGGTCTGGAGGGCAACCCCCCTACAACCCTCCCCATATGCAGTAGAATTCTAGCATATGATATGTAAGTTGTGGCCTCTCCTTGCCTCCAAAAAAAAAAAATAATAATAATTTATTTATGATTAAGTTGTTAATGCATGCATGTTTTACATTAAGGAGAATTTTTTTTAAAGGCAGCAGTTTGAAGGACAGGATTTTTGATGCAATACCGTTACACTAAAATAAAATATTTCTAGCAGCAATCTGGATTTGAAATTATACTTCGCGTCACCGGAAGTGGAACATCAAACACCAGCATTTTTCAGTTGAAAAATAAGTGCCAAAAGAACAAACTGCCTTTCAAACCTTTTACAACGTGTACATGATTATGATACACAAAAGTATTTCACTTCATAACTTTTTTGATTATATATGGTTGCTACGGTAACACAAATCGGAACTGAAAAGTAAAAAACAAATGGCTAAAAACTCAGTATATCTTCTTGAAATTTTGTAAAAAAAAAATATGACTTTTCATTTAATTTCCAAAACCATTTTCCTGTTTGTTCTACAATCCTAGAAGAAACATTATTGTTAAAAACGATGGTGCCAATCTGACACGAAGTACACTCATGTCTCATAAGTCTGCACACGTTTATGTTGCGTTGTTTCCGTAAAGAAGCATTCAGTTATGTAAATGAACAAGAAAATAGCGTTATTTTAAGTCCCCCAAATATGATAAAATTAAATCATTTTGATCAAAAGAATATATAAAAGTGTAATCTTTAATAGTAATAGTTTCATTCAATACAACACTACATTAATACATAAATAGCATGCTTTTGTAAGCGTAGCAAAAACACTTATCAGAGCACCTGCTATTTGTGTCAAGTAAATAATTCCTGTTCAACAGACAATTTAACAGTTCAGCTTTTAAATAAGAGTTTACAGAAAATTTATATTATATAAATCACGTAAACAACAATCTCCAAACAACAAAGAAGTGAAACATTACCTCTATAAAAGAGAAAAGTTTGTTTTTTAAATTTCCCTCCATATGACACGTCCAAATTGGAAAAGGCTACTGATCTATTAATGGTGATCACATGACTCACTTTAGCTAAGGTTTGTTTCATAAATCTGGTTCATTGTCAATGCAACAATAATGCTGACATATAACTGAATGTATACTGTGATTAGCTACATCCCAAGTGGTCACCTTTCTGCCATGTGTTAACATTAACTTTCTTATTCACATTATTTGCTGGTATCAAAAAGTAAAGTTCAAGGACTTATTTAAAAATTATTTAGCAATTTGAAACAGACTTTATATGTGATAGTCATGTTAATTGACCTTTTCAGTGATACTGATGACCTTTTCTGCTGATTACTGATGTCATTGGAAGTGGGTCAAACAGATGTTTTCATGCATAGACTGTAGACATATGTGCCGTATAACAGGTTATTGAAAACAGGGTGAAGTCACCAATTAAGTGTTCATAGCAAGAGTTTTAAAAAATAAGAACTTTTATGTTACCACTAATAAGGTGTTTACTGTTCCACAACTATATGACTGTAAAAAAAACATTTTTATGGGCTGATTTTGCTTTTAAAATATCACAAATGCTTAGGTGCGCAGACTTAAGTGCCAGCAGACTTTCTGGTCTATTAAGGGGGAAAAGCTTCTGCTCACACTCAATTGTAATCACACGATCAATGTAACAGAATAATATTTTACCTTGGTTATGTTACTATTAAAGTCAATCAACAAATCTTTCAAATGTCATCTGTTTATATATGTTTAGACAGAGTTACAGTCTAGTTGTCGTGCTGTAAAACATGTCACTTAACTTTCTAAATTTATGCAGCTGAAACAGTGTCATGTTTGTGAGCTCTGCCAGTGACAATTGCTGCTTATTTTGGTATGTATTGATGTTACACGTTATTTAGTGAATCTACAAGTGTTGTGTATCACTCAACTTTTTAAAAAGTTGATTTTTAGTATATTTTACACGTTTTTTTAAATTTTGTATTCTGAAAGAGATTTGTATTTTTCTAACATAATTATTCCGATGTCATGGTTCACGTATGCACATATTCGTTGTAAACAAGCCGTACAAAAATAGACCGGACCCAGATACAGCCCGGATAACTGATTATAAGCGATATAAGCGATTTTCCGAGTGGAAGGATGTGAACCATTTTTCACCAGTCCTATTCACCCATCACATTTGGTCCCTCCATTTCAGAAATCCTGCATCCGCGCTTGGAATATGACCCTTCTGTCGAACTTGATTGACAACCCAGTAGCTGATGAAGAAGGGGGGAGGGGCGGTAGGGGATTTAACGCCTGTTTGTTTTCCTAATTAATGATTTTCCCCTTCGTGTATAAAAAAGGAGAAACTAATACTTACACATTCAAATAATTAAAGTAGTTTCGGAAATAGAATAAAAATCATTTTCTTTGATTATTTGTTTCATATTAAACTAACAAGTAAGTATATATCACTTAAATACCTAAATTAGCATTTACTTATTTGGGCTGTCGTTATTGTATGTATAAGATGGTGTTTACTTTTGAAATAAAAATTTAAAAAATTAGCAAACAGGTGCTTTTCAACTTTATTGGAATAGACTATACAACATATTTTTTTTTATTGCAACACAAATTAAATTGACAATATGTCACACAATACTTGATATAGTCTATTCCAATAAAGTTGAAAAGCACCATTTTGCTAAAACATTTTTTTAATTTCAAGAGTAAACACCACCTTATACAACACCTAGAGCGTAATCAAGTAAATGCTTAATTAGGTAAAGTGTTATTAAATATATATTTACAAAATATTTACTTGTCAGTTTACTATGCAACAAATAATCGACGAAAATAATTTTAATTCTATTTCCGACACAACTTTTAGTACTACTTGTATCCTCGCTGGAAAATTCCTTAAAAATGGGAAACCAAAAACAATCAGGTTCAATGGTAGAAATTAAGACATATTTCCACTCTCCATGGAGATTACAGGGCCCGCAGAGTGCATTTGAAAGTTGGGGGGGAGGGGGGCGGGGGGGGGGGGTGTCACTAAAAAGTAGGCGGTGGAAGAGCAGCAGCGTTCCTGCAGGTACCCCTTGTCACCGAGTCTGAAAATAATTTTATTCAGCCAAAAAAAAAAAAAAAAAAAAATTTCTATATTAGTTGTCCTCTAAAACATGGGTGTGGACCATGGCCTAGAAAGGTTAATAGTTCCAAAGAAAAAATAACTAGTTTTCCTTTATTGCCTGAAACAGAAATGTTACCAGTTATAAATACAAATAACGTATTACAAAATGGAACAAAGGTTTGTGTTGATAATATAAAAGGAGAAAATAATATAACATTTACAAATTAAGTCTGTTTAGGAAACAAAGTGGTTTACACTTTTATATTTACTAAAGAATTTTCTTGTATTATTATAATTCGCGTCATCGGAAGTGGAAAATCAAAACATCAACGTTTTTCAGTTGAAAAATAGGTGCCAAAAAGACGAACAACTGCCTATCAAACCTTTTGCAAAGTGTACATGATACATAAAACCTAATAAGCAAAAAAATCTTTGATGGCACTTTGACAACTTGCTGATGTCACCACCAGAGCCGCCATTTTGAATATATAATTACCAAGATAGTAATCAACGAGAAAGTCGTAAAAAAGGTCCCGTGGGAATTTGGTGATGAAAGCAAATCACCTGTTTAAATATTAAGGGCATATCATATCTTACAAAAAAAACTTTAATGGCACTCTGAAAGTTGCTCTGATGTCTGCCAGGGCCGCCATTTTGAATATTTAATGAGGTAAACCTAATATTAGTCCACAATTATTAATTTTATCTAATTAATTTTGTAATATGTGTAATTATAGGTTTATAAGGTCGATAAATCATTTTCTGCCCAGTAGCTATTGAGGACTAAGTACGATATATTATGCTAAAGAAAGAACACCAGGTAATATTCTTGCTGATTATATTTATGTTCCACTTAAAACTGGAGAGTTCGAGTCCTATGGAAATAAAAGTTGTGATAACATGATCAATGTTTGCAAGGGATGTTTGGCAATACTGTGTATACATGACATGTCTGACACATAAAAAAAATCATTCTACTGGTAGTACCAACATTGTAGTCGACTAATCCATAAAGCATGCAAAGCCAACAATTTAGTTTATACATCCCGTACCAAAATGCCGATCAACAGATTAAATTGTCCTACTGATAATGAAGGGTGAATAATAAAAAAGTTACAATGTAGTGAACACGTGAAGATGAATCTAATAGGTGAACGAGATGAATTTGGCGAATAGGATAAGTATTAAGAGGTTTCAAGAGATCATATATAATTAAGAATGCGAATTTTACAAGAAAGTCGATCACGTATAGTATAAAACCTTAATGTGGCAATTTATTACATACTGAAAATGGAAACGCTGGTAGTAACTTTAATCTGAGACAGTTGTGAAATAGTCGCAAGATTTATTTATTGTGCTCAGGTGATTCCTAAGAGATATGACCAGGAATCTGAGGACAGTGGCTTTTGTGATCAAAACTCAGTTACATTAATCTTGCTCCCTAATGACTGAAATAAATATCTAGATAATAACAAAATATAATGCATTTAAACTCTCAAAAATGGATCAATTACCGCCAACCTTGCCTCGTCCCATATGTAGTTTGAAATTTTAAAAATGAATTTTCCAGAATGGCCGTCATCAGACATAAAAAAAAAAATCTAAATTTTGTTAAGAGTTGTTGGATTAATATGGTTTTGAGCAATCTCCATGGGTTGCTTGACAAGAAAACTGTCCTAGCCACTTGAAATTTCAAAATGATGGCCATTTTCCAAGAAGGCCACCATCTGGATATTTAAATTATATGTTTTCTTATAGAAATTGATTGGGTTGTCAGATTAAGGTTTTGGTGTCGTTTCTTGTTTTAGAATGATGAAGCCAATGGTGCCAAAATAATCCACCTAAAATTCCAAATATGGCTGCCATCTGGATCGTAAATTATAACTTTTCTCATAGAAATTGATTGGGTTGTCTGATTAAGAAGGTTCTGATGTCGTTTCTTATGTTTTAAACCATGCTGAAGTAAATTCTGCCATCAAAAAGAATGTTTAATGATTATTTGATCTTTAAACAATGTACCATAATCGTCAGAATGTGTACTTCTTTGAAATGTCTCCCTTTGTAATGTAATGAAACCTCTTTTGTTTTTGTCAAGCGTGTGATTCCTGATACCCGTCATATTGTACCCAGCTAGGCCTGGCAGGGACAGCTACATAGATCTGTGCAACTGAGTCTTTAGTTGTAGCACTTGCACCTTCCAGTATATTCCTTGATGCACCCACATTTTGTCAACTCCGGACAATTCTTCACAATAGGTGTAAGAGGAGACCAGAAGATTTCCCACTCCTCGCCCTGTTTGATCCATCTGGGCATTTCAGGCTGTCCATCAGTGCCCGTCCCCACATGTGTCCTGCCTCATAAGAAGCATGTTTGTCATGCTATTTGAGTGCTGCCAGAGAGATCAAGCCTTGCCTCAGTTACAGTTGTTACATCGATGGACCTGTCATACCTTAGCTCCACAAATTTCTCAAGAGCTTGTAGGTCACTATCCTCCACTGTAGAAGGGGACTAGCTGAGTTTCGCAAATGTGCTTGAGCCTTGGCGTAGCTTGGGACTTTTTTCTAGTGAGGTAAACTTTGATAAAGGTTTTTATTTCTCGTATTTTAGTCAACTTTTATCATTTTAATCACATTAATTGTTTTTCTGCTTAAACATCTTGTGAGGCAGTTGCTTCATTGCCTCAATGGAAGCTACGCTACTGTTGAGACCTCGTCACACACCATCCATGTTTGCCAGGCAGACTTCTTTCTTTTACCATGGAAGGATGACACAACATCACATCCGGTGAAGGCATGGAAGAACAGGATACATTGTGTTTTCTCTGATCCAATGGCTGTAACCACATCGTGTATTGGAATCCATATTCATTGTACTTATTTGCATCGGAAAGAACAGAGCTTACGTCCTTCTTGAATGCAATCAGTATATCACATCGGGTATGCGAGAAAACAGCTGCTCCTTCAATCTGGTTGAATTCATATATGGTGATTCCACACCAAGTTGCTGAAGTCGATTCTGGTCTTCATGTCCATGATATTGATGACAAGTTCTGAAAAGGCAAAGTGATACAAATTCTGGCTAACTGAGCTTTCGGGATTCTCCTCATACTTGAGGACATTAAGAAAGGCTCGCTCTTTGTTGTACAGTCCTACTAGATAGGCAGGGTGGTATTTAAATTCCTATGCAACAATATCCCCAGCACTAAGCTTTGCAAGGAGCTTTTTGTCACTTAGATTCCTGGCACATTCATTAAGCTTGTAATTCACACTTTCATTGTCATCACTTCTCTTAAAGCGGTCGTTGGTCTCTCATGTTCACAGATAAAGCTTGCGAGGGCTAGGGTGTTCTTGGCCTCTTGACACAGACCTTTTTGGTATTTTCAGTGGCAGTAGAAGACACACTCTTTTGGGCCTTTCCAACTTTGTGTCGTTGAACAACACTTTACAACTCTGATGATATTTTGCTTCGTTTTTCGTTAATGTGCTTTTTATGCCATCACCTTTATCTAGTCTGACTGACGACTTTTAAAGATGAAATTTGTATTCCGTTTTTTTTTCTTTTATCTCTATCCAATTAATAGGTAAAGGCCAAGGGTTTATCCTTTTACCATCTTTTACCGTGCACTTTGATATATGGGATTCAACTAGGTTCATGCTTTATAGCTCTGCGCCTAGTCCGATTTTTCATCCAATGTTATTTAAATCCTGAGCGATCTGTACACCATCCAGATAAATAGAACCCCTGTTATCCTTAGCTCGGATATCCCGTACTGGCACAACCTGTCAATTCAGTTACGGCTATCTAACCTTTTGTGGATAAATTAGATAGTATTTGGTATAATACTAACTTTCAGTTAGCTAACATTAAACCCCATTCTGAGTTTAATTGTAGTGAAATATCACCAGTGTACACTGGTAGTGCAGATATTCACTCATCTCTAATTCATGTCTTCGTTGGATCTATATATGGATCGACATATCAACAAAATCGAATTTTGATACATTATAAGGGCATTGAATGCAGAATTGCTTTCAACATAATTGGAATCATATGAAATGACACCAAAACAATATTAATCCAACAACTCTAACAAAAGTTAGATTTTTGTTTGTGACATGACAGCCATCTTGGAAAATGGCCACAATGTTGGAATTTTAGGTGGATTATTTGAGCACCATTGGCTTCAGCTGTCTAAAACATAAGAAACGACACTAAAACCTTAATGTGACAACCCAATCAATTTCTATGAGAAAAGGTATAATTTAAAGATCCATGTTGGAAAATAGCCACCATTTTGAAATTTCACGTGACTAGGACAGTTTTCTTGTCAAGCAACCCACGGAGACTGCTCAAAACCACATTAATCTAACAACTGTAACAAAACTTAGATTGTTTTGTGTCAGATGACGGCCTTTCTGGAAAATGGCTGACGGCCATCTTGGAAAATGGCCACCATATTGGAATTTTATGTAGATTATTTTAGCACCGTTGGCTTCAGCATAGTCTAATACATGAGAAATGACACCAAAACCTCATTAATTGGACAACACAATCAATTTCTTTGAGAAAAGGTATCATTTAAAGATACAGATGGCAGACATCTTTGAAAATGGCCATCGTTTTGGAATTGTAGGTGGATTGTTTTAGCACCATTGGCTTCAGCATAGTCTAATACATCTGAAACGACATCAAAACGTCCTTAATAGGACAACCCAATCAATTTCTATGAGAAAAGGTATCATTTAAAGATTCAAACTGGAAAATGGCTGCCATTTTGAAATTTCACGTGGCTAGGACAGTTTTCTTGTCAAGTGATCCATGGAGACTGTTCATGACAATTTTCATGCTTGTATCACCAACTGAACGATTCTGCCCCAAAATCACTTTTATCTAATATAAGACATACCTAAGATAATTGAGTAGGTTGTTTATTTTCATCACCAAATTTCCATTTTTTCATGACACTTACTGTGGAAAAAAGTGAAATTTTGTATTAAATTCAGCATATATACTAAAAGGTATCTCTTAAATGGTTCACATTAGGTCTAAATAAATGTTAGAAATGAATTTTTTTACCTCATAAACATCTGATTACACATATTACACTTTTCTTTGGGGGGATGGGGAGGGTGAAATTAACAGTTTTGAACTGTTCAACTTACCTAATTAAATATTCAAAAACACATTAAAGCAATATCTCAAAGCGCCATCAAAGTTCTTTTTGTAAGGTATGATATACCCATGATATTGAAATAGGTGGTTTGCTTTCATCACCAAATTCCCACGAGACCTTTTTCATGACACTTGGTATAGAAAAAAGTTATTTTTTACATTAAATTCAGCATATACTAAATAATATCTCTTAAATGGTGTGCGTTAGGTCTAAATAAATGTCAGAAATAGATGGATCGACCTTATAAACCTATATTTACACACACTACAAAGTTAATTAGATAAAATTAACAATTTTGGAGTGACATTGGCTTTACCTCATTAAATATTCAAAATGGCGGCTCTGGCGACCATGAAAGCTGTTCTCAGAATGCCATCAAAGTTTTTTTTGTAAGATTTGATATACCCAATATATTTAAATAGGTGATTTGCTTTCATCACAAAATTCCCACGGGACTACACTGGCTCCCTGACTATTTGTCACAGACGAGATAGCAGATACCACGGCTTTTGATAAAACAGTTTTGGACCATTGGTCAGTGCAAGTCGCATACCCCTACCCATTGAGCCTTAAGAAGCACTCTCTCTGGGTTTAAGCCGGTATCGAGATTTGATCCCAGTACCTACCAGCAAGGCCGGATTTATAAGGGGGCAAAGGGAGCAATTACCCCGTTAGGGACCCAGACTAAGGACGTTCTTTATAAAAAAATGTTTTAATAATTATAAAATTAGTTCTTCTCATTATTTTAGTTCCTTTTTTTTTAAATTTGTAATTTCTGTGTTGAGGACCCCCGAACCTGAAGTGCCCCGGGCCCCCAAGGTCTAAATCCGGCCCTGCCTACCAGCCGTTAATCCGACAGCGGCGCCTCCGGGGCCGGTACCTAATATGATGCTACTTCTGAAATTTATTGGAAAATAAATCACGTTATGAAGTCTGGTTCCATACCCAGCAGGGGCTTTGGAACCGCGGGGATGAAGGTGGGTGGTGTTTAGGCTTCGTTCCCCAGTAATTCCCATAAATATGTTCCTTATTCATCGTTGAATTTTTCACCATTCAAATTTTGATGTTCAGAAATGGGAGCAGCGTCCCTCCCCCCCCAAAAAAAAAAGAATTTCTTTCCAACGCCCCCCTATCTAAACTGGAATGAAGCTGACACATTTTTATGTGGATGATTTAGGTGACCTAAATGACGTAATAGGGGTGGAAAGGGTTAAATATCCCTGGATCATCTGCACATGCGCACTCGCTGTTGGTATGAAATGGTATGCTACTTCACGTTCTATGAAGACATTTGTGTATGCAATGACACGCGGTGGGTTTATACGACATTCCTGTCGTCTTCCCAGAGTGATATTCTGATTGTCAATCAGGTAGGTATTAACAATAATAATTGTGTTAAGACTATTAATTTTTAAAATCTGTGCATAAGATTGTATTACATAATTAAAAAATAAATATTTTTTTGTATTTGTGGGAGCCGGAGAATAGGCGATTACGAAACATGGCTAATGAGTTTTTGTTTCATAAATAAAAACCAGTGTGTTTCTTAACACATGATTATATAAAAAGTTTAAATGCGTACATGCGTTCATTCTTGATTACGTGTGTGTGTATGTGTGTGTGTGTGTGATCATGAAATTTTATATTGGGTAAAAGAAAACGTAAATATGTATGTATGTATGTATGTATGTACAAGGGGAGGCTGAAAAGTTCTAAGCCTAAGTGGGATTTCCATCTCGGATAGATACAGAGTTTTGCCACCAACAAGTACAATCAT